>JAYEVD010000113.1:0-25000 GCA_036346405.1 Phyllostachys edulis | reverse complement strand
TTTTGCGAAATTTACATTATTCTGTTACTCTCGTTGTCATGAAGCTACCAGTGAAAATCGTTCGTGAATCAGATCTTCCAATCAAAAGTTATGGCTAAAACAAAATAAACGTTCATGTACAAAACAAGAAACATATTCTTTCTAGTTGATTGTTACTAGTTAGCTAAGATGGTAATAAAGTCATGTAGATATTATAGTAAATCTCTTTTAGCGATGCGGTAAATCTATTCTAGTAAACGCAGAGAGATGTTTTATTTTGTTAGACTTATATCATTCTATTACTCTTGTCGTCATGAAGCTTCCGTTGCGAGACTTATATATATGGGTATGAGTAAATTTGTCGTAAAAAATACTTTCATATTATTACACTTTTTTTTATAACTTTTTAAGAAAATGTGATGATAAAATTTAGTGATCAAGTTGCATCTTATTTTTGGAATTAAAAGGTTGCATCTTATTAACTCTTAATAATTGAAAACGACCTTTTTTTTAATATACCGGAGGGAGTAGAGTATAAATAGGAGTGCTTATGAATATTGAATAAAGCGTTGCATTCCGTAGTTGTGCTGTATTTATTATCTACCAATATCTAGCGATGAAAACGAGACGAATATTTCCCACTCGACCTGGAGTCGGATCCGATCAAACCCGAATACGGAAAGGGATTAGACTATCCAGCCGGATCCAAGTTAAAATCCGGATAGTTGATTCCGAATTTGAAGTTGGGTTCGGAGCAGGCAATATCCGGTGAATCTGAGACGACCGGGATTTTTATTTGCCGAATATCCGACAACTCTTAGCGCATAGATATTGGCCGGTCCAGCCCGCTAGCAAAGACATAACCCAGTCCTCTTCTCCCCATCACCCAGCCGCCATGTTCCACCGGCCACCGCAGGAAGCCACAGCGACACAAATAATGGCCTCGACGGCCGCTTCTCGGCACGTGGTCGCGGTGCCGTACCCAGGCCGCGGCCATATCAACCCCATGCTTGCCGTGTGCCGCCTCCTCGCCGCCGCGGACGACGCCCTCGCCGTCACCGTGGTCGTCACCGAGGAGTGGCACGCGCTGCTGGCCTCCGCTGGCGTGCCCCCCACGCTGCCGGACCGCGTCCGCTTTGCCACCATCCCCAACGTCATCCCCTCCGAGCGCGACCGCGGCGCCGACCACGCCGGCTTCTTCGAGGCCGTGCACACCAAGATGGTGGAGCCCGTCGAGCGGCTGCTCGACCGGCTCGTGCTGGAGCGGAGGCCGGAGGCCATGGTGGCTGACACCTACCTGACGTGGGGGTTGGCGGCCGGCGCGCGGCGCGGGATACCGGTGTGCTCGCTGTGGACCATGGCGGCCACGTTCTTCTTGGCACTCTATCACTACGACCTGTGGCCGCCGGTGGATGGCCGTGAAGGCGAACAAGGTATTGCCCACATCCCTTGAATTTTCCATGTAGGGTCGATGTCTTCAATCAATCACCTTAATCTTTTTCCCATTAGTTTGTAGACATCGGCTAGACATCACAGCGGCGGAGCGTCGTTGAGACCATACTGGGCCTTGGCCACCCCTTGGATCCATTAGTTGGACATAGATATATAGACGTCTAAGTCTCTTTGTTGTTTGGGCAACTAGTTGACAGCTCCTCTCAATTCTATGTAGCCTTCAGTTCGTTTCCTTTGGAAGCAATTAGTTGACAGCGTGTCTTGTGCTCGAATCTCCCAACTTAACCAGATGTACATACTAAACCAATTGGTGGGCAGGGAGGGAGCTAGGGGTGAATATCGAGCCAGATACTCGTCTTATTAAGCTTTTCCTTAAATTGATATAGTTTGGTTTAGTATCATTTTAACTATAGTTTAGAAGTATTTTTAGAACCGAGCTAACGAACCGAGCCAGAGTGAAATCCAATTTCATTTTAAATCGAATCATTTTAATGTTTAACCAATTAACGAGTGTAATTGAAGCAATTTTGAACCGAACCAACGAGCCCTACCAACGAGCTTTTTTTCCACCCCAAAACGGAGCTATAAATTTTATATGAGGGAGACCAATTGAAAAAAAAAAGACACTGTCATTTGGTTTCAAGCGAAAGTTCCAAACACCCAATATAACAATATATCGCTTGACATTTATCTACCTAAGGATCTACAAAAAAGACGCCATATTATTTTGATGTCAAACCGTTGCACAAGAGTGAGACACACAAAACACAAGGAAAAAAGATAAGAGAAACTAATATGTTTAGTGTTTACTTAACCTATGCTCGCTGACATTTCATTACACTGAATTATCACAAGTTACAACCCGCTCTTCAAGAATTCAATCCATCTCTGGTTTGGAGAATTTTTAGGGAGAATAAATGCAAAAAAGGGAGAATAAATGCAAAAAAAAGGGAGAAGAGGGAATAAGAGAGTGTTGTATGCTTGTACATTTTACTCTACCTCATGGTGCTCCTTTCTAATGCCTTGAGTATTTGGGATTGTGAAAGACAAAACAAGTCAGAAAGGTTGTAGCTACTAGCTACTTCTTGGGAATACAAGAAGATGAACTGATCTTTTGTGCACAAGTACATGTTAATATTGATTAGATAGCTAATGCATAGCCTTTACGATTTTAACATTTAATCAATTGGAGAGACCATACATGTGTTTTTATAGTTTTGTTCTAGACAAGATCAAGGCGGTCTAATTTTTAAAAAAAACATTGGGGGAGCCATGGCTCCCACTAGCCTCCTGATGCCTCCATCCTTGATGGTGAGGTCAAAAGCTCTTTTGTAGCGATAGCACGGACTTAGTTTGCTTCTAATTTTGCTTCATTCTTTAACGTTTCGTTTAAGGACGCTACTGGTTTCATTGCTTTGCAATGGAAGATGGTTTTTATTGGCAATAGCTTTTAGCCTCCCTTTAATTTTGGGTCACGCTCTGCCATTGGAAGGATACTTTCAAAAAACTGTAGATGAAATTTGTGTATCTACCGCTGATGACATGGTTTCTTTCTCATCGCCAGGGTTTTATTTTACGAGATTTATATCATTTTGTTACTCTTGTCGTCACCAAGCTATCGGTGAAAATCGTTTGTGAATTAGAGCTTCCAATTAAAAGTTATAGCTAAAACAAGAAAAAATATTCATGTACAAACAAGGAACATATTCTTGCTGATTGGTTATTACTAGTTTGCTAAGATGACAGTAAAGTCAGGTAGATATTGTAGTAAATATCTTTTAGCGATGCAGTAAATCTCTCTTAGTAAACACTCGGAGAGGTTTTATTTTGCAAATTTTACATTATTCTGTTATTCTCGTTGTTATGAAGCTACCGGTGAACATCGTTCGTGAATCAGATCTTCTAATCAAAAGTTATGGCTAAAACAAGAAAATAAACGTTCATATACAAAACAAGAAATATATTCTTTCTAGTTAGTTGTTACTAGTTGGCTAAGATGGCAATAAAGTCATATAGATATCGCAGTAAATCTATTTTAGTAAACGCATAGATATATTTTATTTTGTTAGACTTATATCATTCTGTTACTCTTGTCGTCACGAAACTACTGTTGCGAGACTTATATATATGGGTATGAGTAAATTTATCGTAAAAAATACTTTTATATCATTACACTTTTTTATAACTTTTTAAGAAAATATGATGATAAAATTTAGCGATCAAGTTGCATCTTATTTTTTGAATTAAAAGGTTGCATCTTATTAACTCTTAATAATTGAAAATGACATTTTTTTAATATACCGGAGGGAGTCGAGTCTAAATAGGAGTGCATATGAATATTGAATAAGGCGTTTGCGTTCCATAGTTGTGCTGTAGTTATTATCCACCAATATCTAGGGATAAAAACGGGACGAATGTTTCCCGCTCGACTTGGAGTCGGATCCAATCGGACCCGGATTCGAAAAAGGATTAGACTATCCGACTGAAACAAGATGAAATCCGGATAGTTGAATCTGAATTCGAAGTCGGATTCGGAGCAGACAATATCCGGTGAATCGAGACGGATCGGATATCGGGATTTTATTTGCGAATATCCGACAACTCTTAAGCGCAAAGATATTGGCGGTCCAAACCGCTAGCAAAGACAACCCGATCCTCTTCTCCTCACCAACCGCCATGTTCCACCGCCACCGCAGAAGCCACAACACACAAATAATGGCCTCGACGGCCGCTTCCGGACGCGTGGTCGCGGTCTTGGTTCGTCATGCGCCACATCAACCCCATGCTTGCCGTGTCGCCTCGCCGCGCGGCGACGACGCCGCGCCACCGTGGTGGTCGTCACCGAAAGCAGCACGCTATTCTTCTCCTCATTGGCGTGCCCTACACGCCGCCGGATCGCGTCATGGTTACCATCCCCAACGTCATCCCTCCGAAGCGATCAGCGGCGCCGACCACAACGGCTTCCTCGCCGCAGTGCACTAAGATGGCGGAGCCTGCCGAAGCGGTTGCCGACCGGCCAGGTTTTGGAAGTGAGGCCGGAGGCCATCGTGGTGACACCAACTGGACGTGGGGTTGGCGGCCGTGGCACAATGGATAATGGTGTGCTTTCGCCAGGACCATAGCGCCACGTTCTTCTTGGCACTCTATCACTACGACACTGTGGCCGGTGTGGATGGCCGTGAAAGCGAACAAGGTATTGCCCACATTCCTTGAATTTTCCATGTAGGGTCGATGTCTTCAATCAATCACCTTAATCTTTTTCCCATTAGTTTGTAGACATCGGCTAGACATCACAACAATGGCGGGCGTCGTTGAGACCATACTTGATGACCTCACATCTTCGTAAATCAAAGACACGGGTTCGAGAGATAGAAATGGGGTTTAGGAGGAAAGTAAACTAGGGTTTTAAGAGCTAACAACTACAGAGACTAGGATATGGTTGTTCGATGCTCGCCATTTCACATCCACCGGTTATATACCCGGATTAAACGAGAAATTACAAAGAAGAAAGTAAAAGACAACAAGTCCAACATTGATTAAACGACAATACAAGTGGCGTAAGCAAGAAATGTACATGGTCTAATGCCGTTCGTTGGATCACCGGTGAGCTCCATGAGACATCCAAGCCTTCCGATCGACTTTAAGTGAACTCGACCACGCAATGGGACTTGTTGCGACTTCCACTTCTTCCCGCCCAAACCGAAGCTTCGCTTTCTTTAGAATGACTTCGGGTCCGACATTCCCCTATTGGCTTCGATCTTGTCCTCGAGGAGTAAAGTTCGAAATGTCTTCCAGTATGAAGCTCAAGTCCTCCCGTGTTGCATCTTCAGACCCAAATTTAGCCATCAAGACTAGCCACTACGCCACCGCTCATTATGGCGGGAACAATGCGCCGGTCAAGAAGCGCCACGGCTCGCTTTTGATTTTGCGTCATCTCCAACTAGTGGCAATCCAAAGAAGAGGTACGCGGGATCCCAGCGTTTCTTTAGTTGACTCACGTGAAAGACCGGATGGATTGCCGTGCTCGAAGTCGCAATCTATAAGCAATCGAACCCGCTTTTCTATCACTCGAAAGGGCCCGTAGAATTTAGACCTCAACTTCGTGATCCTCTTATGCCAAATGTCGCCGCCAGTATGGTTGCATTTTGAGGTAAGCCATATCACCCACTTTAAACCGCCGCCGCTTCTCTTTTTCTCGGCATAATGTTTCATCTCTCTGGGCCCCGCAAGTTAGTCTTCAATTGATCCATCATTTGCTCTTTTTGTTCAACCGTGATTCTTGCCTCCTCTGAAACATTACAAGGAATGGAAAGCTCCCCTACTTGAGGCCGAGGATATCCATATAGCGCTTGAAACGGGGTGATCTTCAATGATGTATGGTAAGTTGTGTTATACCACCATTCCGCGAGTGTTAACCAGCACATCCACTCCTTCGGTTCTTGAAAGGTCATACTCCTCAAATAAGCCTCCAAGCATTGATTCACCCTTTCCGTTTGCCCATCTGTTTGTGGATGATAAGCGCTACTCAACCTTAAAGATACCTTCATCATTTTAAAAATCTCCTGAAACAAATGACTGGTAAAAATTCTATCTCGATCAGTCACTATTGCAATGGGCATACCATGGAGTTTGAATATGTTATCCATGAAGGCTTGCACGACATGTTGTACTAAATAAGGGTGAGCCAAAGATATGAAGTGTGCATATTTAGTGAAACGGTCCACTACCACAAGAATTACCTCCTTGCCTCGGGATTTAGGTAATCCCTCAATGAAATCCATGCTTATATGAGTCCATGCCATATCGGGAACCACCAATGGATTCAGCAAACCTGGAATATGAATGTGTTTTGACTTGGTAATCTGACAGACTGGACATTCAGCAACTAATGATTCTACATTTCTTTTGAGTTTGGGCCAATAGAATAGTTTCTTTACTCTATGATAAGTAGCTCTCCTGCCAGAATGTCCTCCAATTGATGATGAATGAAAAGAATCCAAGATCTTAGTCCTGCTGTCATTTCCCACTCCCACATATATTCTCCCTTTATACCTAACCAAACCAGATTCTAGAAGGTAAGTATCCTCCATTCCAGCTTGAAGATGGTTATCCACCACCATTTTCTCATATAGGGGATCATTGTCATAACTTCTTTTCACATCCTCCACCCATTCGGGCAAAATGTTAACTATGGCATGACAGTTGTCTTCACTCCCTTGGAGGTTGACATCTCTTCTTGATAATGCATCTGCAGCCATATTCTCCTTTCCCTTTTTATACTCCACCTTGTAGTCAAATTCTAGCAGCTTGAGAAGTAATTTGTGTTGGATTTCCTCTGCTACTCTTTGGGTTGTTATAAACTTCAAACTTTTTTGGTCGGTCCTAATCACTAATTGGTTACCCAATAAATAATGCCTCCATTTCTTCAAAGCCTCCAGAATCGCCATGGCTTCCTTTTCATAGATGGATTTTGCTGATGCCCTTGTACCCAAAGTTTTACTATAGTAAGCAATAGGTCTTTTGCCTTGCATTAGGACAGCCCCCAAACCTGTACCACAAGCATCAGTTTCAAGAATAAATGGTTGAGCAAAGTTAGGTAGTGCTAAAACTGGGCAGGTTGTCATAGCTCTTTTCAATGTTTCAAAAGCTATGGTCTGATTGTCTCCCCATACAAAAGAATTCTTCTTCAAGATGTCAAAGAGTGGTTGGCAAATCTTCCCATATCCTCTCACAAATCTTCTATAATAACCAGTTAAGCCTAAGAATCCCCTCAATTGTGACATCAGATTTGGTGTAGGCCAATTCACCACATCATTAATCTTGCTTGGAGTGCGTGGCTACTCGGAACCAATCGATGATGTGACCCAAATATCCAATTTCAAATACATAAAGTTGCATTTACTCCTCCTTGCAAATAATTGATTCTGTCTCAGTATTTGAAAGGCTTGCTGTAAATGTTTACCATGGTCGGTTAGTGTCTTACTGAACACTAAGATGTCATCAAAAAATACCAGAATGGACTTCCTCAACTGCTCATGAAAGATATGATTCATAAGGAATTGAAAGGTAGCGGGGGCATTAGTTAGCCCAAATGGCATCACAACGTACTCATAATGGCCTGAGTAAGTCCTGAAGGCGGTCTTTGAAATATCTTCCTCGGCCATCCTGATTTGGTGATAGCCCGATCTGAGATCCAACTTAGAGAAGATCGTGGCCCCATGTAACTCATCCAATAAATCCTCTATAATTGGCATCGGGTACTTGTTTTTGATTGTTATGGAATTGAGTTGTCTATAATCCACACACAACCTCCAAGAACCATCTTTTTTTTCTAACCATAATGGCTGGTGAAGAATAAGGACTCACACTCACCTTGATTTCTTCCGATTCTAGTAATTCTTTGATGATCCTCTCCATAGCTTCTCTTTGGTGATAAGGAGTTCTATAGGGTCTTATATTAGGTGGTTCAGCATTGCACTTCAATGGAATAGCATGGTCCCATTCTCTCTTGGGAGGTAACCCCTTTGGCTGCTGAAATATATCAGCATACTGCTGTAATAGTTCTTGCACTTCAATTGGTAAATTCCTTGCCTCCAAGTTCTCTTCTTCATGAGCCCAGTTAATCTGAATCACACACCCCAACACATCCTTTCTCATAATTTTCCCCAACCGGTTTGCTCCCACTAGGCAATGCTTATCAGGTAAAGTATAGTCACTGAATGTTACAGTTTTTCCCTCCTTCCATATGGTCAGTTCTCGGGATTTTAGGTTTAATCCAATGGGATTATGTTCATAAATCCAATCAGCCCCAAGAATAATATCATAACTTTTGAGAGGTAGCAGCTGAAATGAATTGCCAAAGGAACATTCTTGCACAGTATAATAGATCTCCTCAGTTCTAGCCTCAGAGCTCAATTCGCCCCCTCCTGTCACTGTCACTTTCTTCGCAGGTTGATATAGAAGTTTACACTCACTCTTGATTGCGAATTCGTAATCCATGAACGAATGGGTACTGCCACTATCCACCAACATTACAGCAGCCCTTCCCTTAATTCTGGTTCTCAAAGAAAAAGCAGCCGGTCCAGCAGCTCCTGAAATTGCTTGACTGGAGATTACCAGTATTTGTGCACTTCCTGGAGTCTCTTCTAACACCTTAGGACTCCTTGGAGCGGTGGTGAATCTAGATTCTTTTGCTGCCTCCAAATCTTCAGATTGCTCTCCCTTCTCATCATCTCCTTGCATCAGTATGGTATACAAGGCTTTCTTTACTTTACATCTTAGGTTATGCCCTGGAACCCACGGTTCATTACAATGCCAACACGTCCTTTTGTTCACTTCTTGTGACTGGAATTTACTCCTATCCATTCCTTCAACCTGATTCCCTTTTGCTGGTCCTGACCGAGAGGAGTTCAGCCCTAGTTTGTTACGGTTAAAGCCACCAGCCTGATTTGGTCTTCTGGCCGCAGCAGCCTTTTCTTCCAATTTGGCATACCAATAAGCCTCCAATAATCCCTTCGGTTGATGACTACTCACACTATATTTAATCTCATCCTTTAGACCCCCAATGATCACCACATCCACTTCTGGATGCCGTTCCTGTGGCAGTTCGACCGTATCGCTACCCTCAACTCTTGAAGGATGAGATTGAAAAGCAATGTGACGACATGCTGGCCAAGGTATCATTCAGGAAAGTACCTTGACGTTTTCGTCGCCTGTTTTGCTTGTTAAAAATAGGACGGTTCTGGGCGTTTTTGTGTAGACTATCGTGTTTTTAACGATAAGACCATGAAGGACAGATTTCCCATCCCCGTTGTCGATGAGCTTTTGGATGAACTTAGTGGGGCTTGTTTCTTCACCAAGCTGGATTTGTGCAGTGGATATCATCAAGTTTTGATGCATGGTCCAGATGTTGAGAAGACGGCTTTTCGTACGCATTGCGGCCACTTTGAGTTTTTGGTCATGCTGTTCGGCCTCACTAATGCTCGGCGACATTCCAAGCCCTCATGAACGACATCCTCAAGCCTTTCATTCGTCGTATTGTTTTGGTTTTCTTTGATGATATTTTGGTCTACAGTTCGTCTTGGGCAAAACATCCTCAGTAGGTCCGTACGGTGCTTGAACTTATGCATCATCACAAGCTGGCTCTCAAGAAATCCAAATGCCTCTTTGGTGAAGAATCTGTGGCGTATCTCGGCCATATTATTTTCGGCAAATGCGTGGCCATGGATTCCAACAAGGTCGACGTCGTTCAGGCTTGGCCGACGCCGCGCTCCATCCGTGCACTTCGGGGGTTTCTTGGTCTCATAGGATACTACCGAAAATTCATCAAGGAGTATGGCGTAGTGGCAACACCCCTCACTAAATTGCTCAAGGAGACTCTCTTGGACCACCAATGCCGATATCGCCTTCACAGCTTTGAAGACTACCCTTCGTTTCGACTCCAGTTTGGCATCTTCCTGATTTTGCCAAGCGCTTCACAGTGGATTGTGATGCATCTGGCACGGGTTTTGGTGCGGTTCTGCATCAAGGAGGGCTGATTGCTTTCTTTAGCCGCGCGGTTGCTCCTCATCACACCAAATTAGCGGCATACGAGCGTGCGTTGATTGGGTTGGTCAAGGCCATACGTCATTGGCATCCATATCTTTAGGGACAACCGTTTTTGGTTCGGACTAATCACTATAGCTTAAAGTTCTTACTCGATCAACGGCTCTCCACTATTCCTCAACATACATGGGTGAGCAAGTTATTCGGGTATGATTTTTTAGTGGAGTTTCTGCCAGGACGTCAGAATACTATCGCAAATGCCTTATCTCGCTGTGATGAAGACACCGTCGCAGTGCGCGCCATCTCCGGTCCTACTTTCACCATCTTTACAGCTCTTCAACAGGAGGTTGCTTCTCTGCCAGAATTAGTTGCTCTTCGGGATCAGGTTTTGGCCGGCACATCCGAACCAGATTGGACATTGGTCGGTGGTTTACTCTTATTCAAAGGATAGATTTCTGTGTCCGATTCTTCTCTTCTTTGGGCTGATTTACTCGCTGATGCGCATGGTACAGGACATGAAGTTATTCAAAAGACCTTGCATCGTTTTTGCGCTTCATTCTTCAATGCGGGTGCTCACCAGCGGGTCCAGGATTATATTAAAAGATGTGTAATTTGTCAGAAAAACAAGACAGAACACTTGCATTTTGCCAGTCTGGTACCGCCATTGGCGATACCAATTGCAGTTTGGGAAGTCATCTCCATGGATTTCATCGAAGGTTTTCCCAAAGTGGGCGATAAGACGGTGATGTTAACGGTAGTTGATCGTTTTCTAAATACAACCACTTTATTCCTCTTAGCCATCCCTACACCGCCAACTCAATTGCTCGTGCTTTCTTTGACTTGACAAAATTATTCGCCTTTATGGTATTCCCCGTTCCATTGTTAGCGATCGGGATCCTATCTTCACCATCAGTTTTTGGATTGAACTTTTTCGCCTTACGGGTGTCAAGCTTCACATGAGCACAACCTTTCACCCATGGCCAGTCTGAAGTAGTCAACCGCACTATTGCCATGTATTTGTGGTGTTTGCCCAACGATCATCCTAAGCAATGGCTCCAATATCTTCTGTTATAATACCTCCTATCACTATTCGCTGAGAACTACACCTTTCCGGGTTGTTTACGGCCGTGACCGTCCAACCCTGTTGACATATCAGCTGAGTTCGGCTCGTGTGGTGGTCGTTGATTGTCAGATACAAGATCATGATGTGTTTCTCGCTGAGATTAAAGAACGTCGTCTTCAAGCTCAAGACTCCATGAAGCAATGCCATGATAAACTTCATTGAGCCGTGCACTTTGAGGTCGGTGACTGGGTATGACTTCGTCTTCATCATTGTTCGGTCGTTGGCATTACTGATCTACAGCGCTCCAAGTTGGCCCCACGATTTTACAGCCCTTTTCTCATTCAAGAATGTATTGGCTCTGTGGCTTATCGTCTTCATCTTCCTCCTAAGGCTCGCATTCATAATGTTTTTCATGTCGCTCTTCTCAAACTTTATCAAGGTCCAATACCTACGGTCCCTGGGACTACCAGAGATTGTCCTTGGCCGTGTGGTTCCATCTCCTTTGTCAATTGTGAGGGTGTGCCTGAATCGGGGCATATGGGAATTATTGGTTCAATGGATAGGTTGTTTTTCTGTAGATGCAACATTGGAAGAGTTGGAGCAATTTCAGCAGAAATATCCTTTATTCTAGTTCGTCCTGTTTCGCGGAGAGGGGGGTAATGTTGTGGACGTCTTTGTAGGCAAGACCTACCAGCGCCGTCGGTGCAAGGAAGCCCCGGCAGAGCTCTTGCCAGGCGCAGTACAGCACACGACAGTATTGCCGACGGCTGTCCAAACTCCTGTTTTAGCAGGGGATGAGGTTATAGAAGGTGCTTTAGATATTTAGAAAGAGATAGTCTATAATTAGTAAGAGATAAGATCTTTTAATTAGTTTCCTCCTTAAGAGAGATTGTGTTAGATTGAATTAGTTGCTTTCCATAAAGATTATCTTTCCAAATAGAGGTTGCCTTAATCTATAAAAGGCCACCGGATGTAAAGATGAATCAAGCAATCAATAAACCAAAAGTTACCTCCATCTAGTAGCAGGGACAGAGCCTTGCGCGCTGGCACAGTGCCACGCACAAGGGAGTTCTTCGCTTCACCAGTTATCCTTTTCGTTCGATCTTCCTTCTCCATCTTTCCATGTCATATCATATACCCACCTATTAGGCTAGTCTTTTGAGGGGAGATGGCCTAAGACTCCTTGCTTGTTGTAGTTTGGCTTGCGGGTATAGCGGCCCAACGACCTAAGTCTAGGACGTTGGTTTAGCGGGCCCGGGATCGGACACTAGTTTAACGGTCTGATGGCGTTGCACATCACTTTGAAAAGGACAAATACTGGAGAGGGACTCAAAAGGTTCGTTTTTGTTCAGACAAATGTATCATCTGCTTCCAAGAACTTTGGATGATGCAAAGGCGGGCTAAGTATTCAGTTGGATCTAGAAAAAAATTATAACTGGATCATTTTCTGTTTAAGTTTTCTAAGTAAAATTATCCAAGCTAAAAAAGTGCGTTTGGCTACTTTCTTCATGAATGCTAACTGAAAATAGTGTCTTTACTCTGCTGAAATTCTCACGTTGACTTTAGCATAGTATCCAAAAGTTAGCAGTTGCCGTGAGTAGACATATGGGCTGAAACTTAGAGGTATTTGATATTGAGATCCTCAATTTTGAGAAGTATACTAGGATTAAAACTATTTTCCCCTAACGTTGTTCGTAAATCAATACCCCTAACAGCACCAAATGGACTTTTATGTAGACAAACAAAAGCGTAAGGCTGTTTATTAATATTAGGACGATTGATTCAACCCGGTTTTCATATTTCCTAGAATCAACTAGCAGAAACCAGTTGAAATAACAAAACCAAATTGCAAACTTTAGTCAGTTCGCTTTTTCAGTTACTACTGAGGACAAATGTTGTGGAAATAATCTCGGGAATGTTTGTTCAATTACCTTGATGCCAATCACAGTTTATTTGCACCTGTATTAAACGAGATTCCAAACACATGGCTCTTGCATATAACACTTCATGTGCCTTCCATTTCCATTTCCTGAAGAAGCTGTAAATGTCTATTGATTTCACAGTGACAAAATCACTTGTTAATCAAGAAAAATATGATTAATTTATTCCACAAGATTCCTTTTATTTTATTATAGAATATCGTTTTTCTTTAGCCTAGGACCACTTTTAATTTTCAATTATGCAGAAGATGAAAGTATACAACTAAATATGCAAATGCCTTTTTTAATTCTTATGCTTATGCATTCCTATCATGTCAGTTACAGTGCTAGTGTGTTAGCACTTTGCAATTGCATCTTTAGTTGCTCTCTTAGTAATCGTAGATAACGGACGTGTTCTACTTCTATACTCTGCAGAACTAAGCTGCAAGTCCTTGGAGCAATATGTCCCAGGCGTCTCATCAGTAAGATTGTCTGATATCAAGATCTTCCGCTCCTCGGAACGACCAATGAAACTAGCGTTAGAATCGTTTGCTAACGTGCGTAAAGCGCAGTGTGTCCTCTTCACCTCCTTCTATGATCTTGAACCCTGTGCCATCAATAGAATAACACGGATGGTTCCATGCCCCATATATCCAATTGGCCCTTCAATTCCACATATGCCACTGAAAGGTGACTCGGGCAAGATTAACAATGAGGAACACTCTAACTGGCTGGATGTGCAGCCAAAGAACTCAGTGCTGTACGTCTCATTTGGCAGCTATGTTTCGATGTCACCCTTGCAGTTGGAAGAGATCGCCATGGGGCTGCAGGACAGTGCGCTCAGGTTCTTCTGGGTGGCCCGGGACAAGGCCACCAGTCTGCAGCAGATGTGCGGCGATAAGGGCTTGGTGGTGCCATGGTGTGATCAGCTGAAGGTTCTGTGCCATCCGTCGGTCGGTGGTTTTCTGAGCCACTGTGGGTGGAACTCTATGCTCGAGGCCGCATGTGCTGGAGTGCCTTTGCTTGCCTTCCCTGTTGCTTGGGATCAATTGGTGAATGGACGGATTTTAGCTGATGAATGGAAGATTGGTATCAATTTGAGGGAACAAAGAAGGGAGGATGGCATTATCAGCCGGGGCGCAATCTCTGCCGCTGCGACAAAGCTAATGGATTTGGATAATGGTGATAGCCAAGAAATGAGAAAAAGGGCTGCAGAATTGTGCGAGGCTTCCCGTAGTGCAGTTCAGGAAGATGGCTCATCGCATCGTTCTTTGAACGGTTTCGTGAAAGATCTCGTCGAAGGAAGACTAAATGTTGCAGAAACTTCACAGCTTAAAGCACAGTGATTTTGTGCTTCCTTGAGTACAGTCAGGGAACGAAGAAATGCTGTTTAAGGGCACAAAAAATAAACTCAGTGTAAAGAGCTGTAATAAGGCCAGGTTTGGTGTGATGTTGAGTCAATTTACCAGAACAAATAGCTCAATGTGGTGCTAAAATTCAAAGCTTTTATATGCCACTGTTGCCTGGTGGAACGGTGTGTACCTTTTATCCAGTTCATGAACTGATAACAGAAGTCCATGACAAATTTGTGTGATCTGTGTTCCACAATCAAAATCTCAGTGATCGTTAATCTCGTAAAGATTCCCCTCCCAGGGTCTTTCTCAAAGCGATCAATTGAAGAAGATTCTGGCATTCTGGGCCTTCTGGCCTTGTTCCCCCACTATTTTAGCGGTGCCGTGCCCTGCCGTCGTGCCGGCCATCCGAGGCAGCAGACGTGGTACGAAAGATAAGGCATGCCGCTCCCAGATCCTTGCGCGCGCACGATGACACGAGCAACGGTCCCCATGTGCGGCGGAGTGGCCTCGTCGGTTACTTCTTTAATGCTCAGCAATACTAACAGATATTCTACGAGTTTGTCGCTGATATATAGCCCTACGTCTGATCTATTATCCTCGTATTAGATATTATTTTCTAAATTATACATCTTTACGATGCGATTAAGCAAATTTCTCTTTTAAAAAAAATCCACACAGGAGTGGGGTACTGCACGCTTTGCCTTTGCTCACCGTAACGACATCGTGCGCCCAAGACAGGAAGCGCGGCCGCGGCAGCACAACGAGAACCACACACGCACGGCACGCACGAAACGCGGGGATGGCAAAGATGTTTCCGGGACGCGGCCACGGCAACGCCACGATGAAGCTGTCCCGCCTCCTCGCCGCGCACGGCGCTGCGGTCACCGTGGTCGTCATCGAGGAGTGTCTCGGCCTCCTCTCCTTCAGTGCTGCCGCCCCACGCCCTCTGCGCGCCATCCCCAACATCTTCCCCTCCGAGCACGGCTCCGCCGCCAACCACGTCGGATTCCTCGATGTTGGCACACGGATAAATCTACACACGCGAATGTCTGGAACGGAAAAACGAGATTGCAAAACGCGAGAGAGATTTTTGCCACCTAACAATCAGCAGTGTCCTAGGAAAAAGACTAAACAGTAAGAGAGGGGGACCTCCGATGCCTAGGAATGATCGGGAAGTCCTCGTAGAGGGGACCAGTTGTCAGTGGAGTCTGTATATTGTTTTGTCCGAAAAATTCGGTCCTGGTTATTACACAGGGGAATGTGGCCTTTTATAGCATTACAGAAAAGGATAAGAGATTACGGCTCTACCTCTAAAAAGGTCCTTTGCAGGTAGGGGGTTTTCCTACCCCTAAGCGTAGCCTTCATCACTTAGTGGACCCTCTTGGACCCGGTCTACCCTGGTTGGTGCACCCGGTCCAGCGGGATCCTCTGACCCTTCACATCTTGCGGGGTGGCTCCGAGCTGAGGGACTTCGCACCCCTATGTTGCCTTGAGGCAATCCCGGGAGGTGCCCCCGGGGCTTCCTCCAGAGCCCTTTGTGACCTTCGAGCCCTCTTCGGGGCACCTAATGCGTTCTCTGGGCCCCTTCGGGGCCCCTGGTGTGGCCTTCGGGCCCCCTTCGAGGGGGGAGGGGGGGCTGTGGTGCTTGCTGGGTCGTGAGGGCCGGTGGGCTACACCTACGATATGCCCCTCGCGGTCGAGATCCTGCTTTATCATGGCAGAAACCGCGCTATTTCCCCGGAGGGTCTAGACACACCGT
Source organism: Phyllostachys edulis (assembly GCA_036346405.1). Lineage (NCBI taxonomy): Eukaryota > Viridiplantae > Streptophyta > Magnoliopsida > Poales > Poaceae > Phyllostachys > Phyllostachys edulis. The sequence continues at coordinate 8,929 of JAYEVD010000113.1, read as the reverse complement.
TCTCTTCGGCCTGGCGAAGCACTCTTTTGACCCCCCCCCCGCGGCATGCGGATCGAACCGGCGGGCCTGGTGGCGGTCCTTTGGATACTGCGCGGCGTTGTCGGGCGCCGCGCACCATGATGGATGAGGCTTTTGCGGCGTCTCGGGTACCGTGCATGGTGGTTGTGCGCTGTGTGCTTTAACACTGTTTGTTGGTTCCTGTGCGTCATAATGTTGTTTGTTTGGTGTCCTGTTGGAGGGCCACGTGTCATGTTATGCTTGGACCATGGCTTTTCGGTTTCCGTGCCCTACGTTGATGCGGACACGTTATGTCTATAAATAGGGGGTTTCACCATTACTATGTGCTCATTCGCACCAACTAAGCCTTAGGTTCTACCTCTTGCCCCCGCGGCCTGCTCTTTCGCGTATATTGCACCCCGCCGTTCCCTGAGTGCTCCTCTGCGCCTTGAGATGACGAAGCGAAACAAGGATGGTGGGAGCCTGGTGGCATATACGGACGAGCTCGGCCGCTCCACTGTGATGCCACAGGTGCTGCGAGCATTCAAGGACAAGGGGAAGCTGGCGGCTCTCAAAGACGTGCGCACCCCCGGGCCGGAGGTTGTGCCGATGCCTCGGGAGGACGAGACGATCATGTTCGTGGCCTTCTTGGATGCGGGTCTTCGCCTGCCGTGCGTTGATTCGATGGCCCAGCTGACACCCAACTTCATCGTCAAACATGGTGTCTTCGAGTGGGTACTACACTCCACGGGGGCGAGCGACAGGGAGACGCGACTCTTCACGTACCTCCATGATGGGTGATTCCAGTCGAAGAAGAAGAAAGACACCGGCGAGACGCTAAATTTCGGGAGTGTCAACTTCCAGCTGAAGGCACGCCTTTTTTAGTACTTGCTTGCTTCGGCTGCCGGAACAGGTGGAAGACCGACTGGACACGGAGGTGGTTTTACCACAAGTGCCCTCCCGACGCCGGTCTTCGCTCCGCCGGGGGGCCCATTCAACTTATTCCGTCCCCGACGATCGATCTTCTGCGAGGGAGGAGGCGTTGCTCAGGTCTTTAACGCTTACGCGGCAGTCCTGAGGGATCTCGTGGAGGAGTTTTGCGTACTTTGGGTGTGGCCACTGGCGCGGGGCTAGAGCGTGGGGCTCGGTGAGCGAAAGGATGGTGTTCCCCTCTTGGAGTTGGGGGGTCGCGCAGGTACTAATTTCGGCCCTTAGCTTTGCGTCTTTTATGTACTTACTTTAGTGTTTGACACTCCTCTGATCTTGCCTATTAGCGTGGCGTCTGTCATGAGTAACCAGGCCCCTACACGGGGAGGAGCACGCAAACGAGTAGTAGTGTCTTGAGCCCGCGTGAATCGGGCGTACGCGGATCCTACGGTTCGCTTGGCGGAGCGTTCGGATCTCGACGTAGGGAAGAAGAAACGGGTTCGTGGCCCAGAGGAGTTGGAGGGCCACGGGTCGATCAGTGCGGTGCCCCTACGGGCCGTTGGGACCACTGGCGCAGATCGCTCCGGACATGCTGGGGAGGACGCGACGGGTCCCGCTTCGAAGAAGGTGTCGCAAGTTCCTGGGGCGCTGCAGGAAGTAAGTAGCTCGACAAGCTCTTCGTCGATGTCGCTAGCGGTTGCTCCACGGGCTGGTGCTGCGGAGGTGGTGGCGAGCTCATTTAGCATAGCGAGCATGCCCCTCGAAGAACTGTCCGTTGGGACGCCTTCGCAGGTGTATGGCCGGGGTACTGAGGATACCCGGGTGGAGAAGCCCACATTTTCCCATGACACGATCGGTTAGCTTCGTCTCTCCGCTCCCCCATTGTTTTGTTTTGTTCTTTTGCACTTGGCTGACTTGCTCTTCTTGTTGCCTTGTGCAGACCGTCGAAGAAGCGTGGCGATGGGTGGTCTCGGTCGAGGGTCCGTTAGGGCTCTGGCTGGAAAGGCAAAGCAACTCGATGTCGAGAATGTCGGAGGGTGTTTCGGGCGCCGGGCGAGCCGAGGCATTGTCGGTGCGATGGAGCAGATGGGCACGCGGATGTTGGTCATTGTGCACCACAGATTTTAAGGTCGACCACAGGCGGCGGCTTATGCTTGAGAAGTGGCTCGCTTTGTCGTCCCGTCCTGCCTGTTCGAGCTCTTCCAGCTCATGCCAGTGGAGAGGATGTTCCGGTGTGTCGAGGCAAACACCATGAGGGTAAGTTCGGATATGCCCGCAGTTCTGTCCTACTTTTGTAGTACTGATGGTGCGTTTTGCGCAGAACTTGATGCTGTCGTGCATGCTCAAGAGGGATATCCAACGTGGCTACGTGGAGATCCAGGAGCGGATTAACGTGGAGCATGCGCGGAGCGAATCCTTAGGCACCTAGTGTTTGGCTCTTGTTGAGAAGGCGAGGGGGTTGGAGTCAAGGGTCGTTGAGCTAGAGGGTCAGCGGTGCGCTCTGCAAGAGGAGGTGGAGGCCTTGCGAGGTGTTTGCGTTGTCCTCGAGGCAGAGGTTGCGGTGGAGTGGGAACTTTCGGCCACCGTGTTGCGGGCTACCTAGGAGGCGATGGAATGCATGGAGGGTGCTATGACCGAGCTTGGCACAGTGCCTTCGCCTCGGAGGCACACCCTCAACCAGATGGATACGACATTGGATTGTCTCCATCGTGCCGGGGAAGTGTTTCTCCTGGCCGCTCACGCCTACGGCAATCACTATGCGAAGGTGGCATGGACCGCAGCCCTCGTTTCTCTGCAGCAGGCTGGGTGCAGGCATGTTGACGCCCTTGGTGCCCGCTCCATGCCCGTGGCTTCCATGGCGGAGATTTCTTCCAGCCAGAAGCAGGTGCGGAGGGCGAGCAACGTTCTTGCCCAGGACTTTTGGGCGCCGCGTGGTCAGGACGTCACGATGGAGTCACTCCGGGCAGCCTTGGCACAGAAGAGGAAAGGGAAAGGCCCGGCGGATGGCGATGGAGCAACCGAGCGGGGGGTCACCATCGGAGGCAAGGTGTGACCCTCCGCTCCTCTTCGTGAAGCGTTGTCCTTTCGTTTCGTGCTTTAGGTTTTTTTTTTCTTTCGCTCCGGTGTTGTCATGCGCGCCGAGGTGGCATTAGGGAGGGGTTGACTTTTGTAATGAACCGTTTTATGAATGGAAAAAAGCTGTGGAGATGGCTTTTAGTGCCTCGGCTGCTCCTGTGCATGTTGTTTTATGTTGTTGGTTTCTATTTTACGTAGGATGGGCCGATCTTGTTTCGCCACACCACCGGGCGAGGGCCTTGCCCTGAGGTGGCAGTTGAAAAGGTCTCCGCCTCACGCAGGATTCGAAGAAGCGGCGCGAGCTTCTCGATTTGGCCTCTAAAGGTGTGTTACCGGGGCGTCGTATATCATGGCGCTAAGTGGCAGCGTTGGAAGAAGGCTAATCCAGATGGTTTTATGAAAACATTTTTTCGCCTCTGCGCGAGGAAGGCTGTGAGGGCGCGTGAAGAGATACGAGCTTTCTGGGAGCGCAGGGGGTTGCGGCTGTGCCGGAGGGACCTTTGCCTCCGCCCGCCGTGTCTAAAGCTTCGTCGACAAGCTCATCCGACGCGTCGGACGAGTGGGCCGTAGAGAGGGAGTACTTGAAGTTCATGGCTACCTGCCCATCTGATGAGGAGTTACTCAAATGGGTGCTGCGTGCTGAGCCATGGGATTTTGTGCCCGTAGACACTTGATGTGGTCATGTGGTATCTCGCCCACTGTGGTGCTGAGCGTACTTGTATTTTTATTGTACGGGCCGTGTTCTTTGGCCGTTGTATGTTGTGTATGCTGAGCTTGTAATGAATAACGTACAATCCTTGCCTACCTCGCCTTCCAACTTTTTCCTAGGTAGTGCTCTGGGGGAGCCCTAATTCCATGCGAGGGGGAGGCGAAGCATCACACCGTCCCTCATACTTTTTAGGTAGGGCTCCGGGGGAGCCCTAATTCTTTGCGAGGAGGAGGCGAAGTCTCGCATCGTCCCCCATACTTTTTAGGTAAGACTCCGAAGGATACCTAATTCTTTTGCGAGGGGGAGGTGAAGCCTCACGCCGTCCCCCATACTTTATAGGTAGGGCTCCGGGAGAGCCCTAATTCTTTGCGAGGAGGAGGCGAAGTATCGCGCCGTCCCCATACTTTTTAGGTAGGGCTCCGAGGGAGCCCTAATTCTTCTGTGAGAGGGAGGCGAAGCCTCGCGCCGTCCCCGATACTTTTTAGGTAGGGCTCCGAGGGAGCCTTAACTCTTTTGTGAGGGGGAGGCAAAGCCTTGCGCTGTCCCCCATACTTTTTAGGTAGGGCTCCGGGGGAGCCCAATTCTTCTGCGAGGGGGGAGGAGGGCAAAGCCTTGCGCCTTTATGCACTTATGCCTACAGAGGGCATCGGTGTGCATCGGGACCGAAGGCCATGTGAGGTGACTTCATTTATAGACTGATGCCTACGGAGAGCATCGGTGTGCACCGGGGCCGAAGGCCATGCGCAGTGGCTTTGTTTATACACTCATGCCTGCGGAGGGCATCGGTGTGCACCGAGGCCGAAGGCCATGCACGGTGGCTTGTTTATACACTCATACATGTGGAGGGCATCGGTGTGCACCGGGGCCGAAGGCCATGCACGATGGCTTTGTTTATACACTCATGCTTGCGAAGGGCATCGGTGTGTACCGGGGCTGAAGGCCATACGCGGTGGCTTTGTTTTGGCCTGCTACTGCTTTTTCATTGAACCGGGATGAAATGCCAAAAGGTACTTTTGTTTTTGTACATGCCCCCGGCCGTGCAAGGGCGGTTTCCCGGGCGCAACCGGTTTTTTCATAGAGCTAACGATAGAACTTTCGGAGACTCTTTGCATTCCATGTATGGTCCAATTGTTGACCCTCCGGTGTCGAGATGTAAAAGGAGTCGGCCCGCTTGTTGCGGGTGATGACGTACGGCCCCTCCCATTTGGACTCCAGCTTGCCTGTAGTCACGGGATTTGTGGCCCGCTTGAGGACCATGTTGCCGGGTGCCAGGGGGTGAATCTTGACCTTTTTATTATATGCCCGTGCGACGCCTTCGCTGTACTTGCCCATGGTTGATATGGCCTGTATGCGTTGTCCTTCAAGGAGGTCGAGGGAGACCTCCCATCCTTGCGGGTCAGCCTCTGTTGTCGCTCGGTGGGACCTGGCCGTGAACTCTCTCGGAGTCATGGCTTCATCGCCGAATAGGAGCTTGAATGGGGAGAAGCCCGTAGCTCTTGTTGGTGATGTTCTCAGTGCCCATAGAGCTTTCTGTAGTTCTTTGGACCAAAGTCCCTTAGGTAGGCCCACGAGGTGTTTTTTCACCCCCTCTGGTAAGTTGCCATTGGCCCATTCGACTGCTCTATTAGACTCGGGGTGTCCGACGGAAGCAAAGCATACTGTTATGCCTAGGTCTTGTCAAAAGCGTGGACGCCATTGAGAGTCGAATCGGTGCCATTGTCAATGATTTATGTCATGTGCAAGCACCAGTCTTGGCAAATGATGTTCTTCCATACGAACCGTTGTGCCGCTGTGGCCATGATTTTGGCGACTAGCTCAGCTTCGACTCATCTGGAGAAATACTCGATGGTGACGAACGCGAAACGGAGGTTGCTCTTGGCCGCCGGGTATGGTCCTATGATATCTAGCCCCCACCACGCGAAGGGCCAGATCGGGGGCATGGGTTGCAGCGGGAGTGCGGGCGCTCTTGTGTTGCGACTGGCCCACAGGCACCCCTGGCAGCGTTGGACAAGGCCTCGGATGTCTTGGAGCGCTGTGGGCCAGTAAAAACCTTGGCGAAAGGTCCTCCCCACGAGGCCCCGAGGCGCCTGATGCGCATCGCAGAGGCCCTCGTGGATGTCCTTTAGGAGGGATTGACCCTCATTTTGGGATACACAGCGTAGGAAGGGGGCGTAGACACCCTCTTGTAGAGTTTTCCAGCGATAATGTGGTAATTTCTGGCCCGATGGCGAAGGCGTTTTGCTTCAGCCACATCTTCGGGTTCTTCGCCTGCGAGGTACTTGATGATGATTTCTCGCCAATCTGTCCCGATGATCGGGAGCACTAGGCGTGCGGCCCCTTGTGCTTTGGGGGTAGCCCCTTGTGCTTTGGACGCCGCCAAGGGTTCCCTAAGTTTCTCGTAAAAGACATCCTACGAGGGGCCTTCGCCAGAGCTAGCCATTTTTGCCAATTTGCCCGCTGCCTCATGTTGCCCCTGGGGATTGCTTGGACGGTAATGCCGAGGAAGTGGTTGGCAGCCACTAGCACCGCGGCCAGGTACCTGACCATTTTGGGGTCCCTTGCCAGGAACGACTTGTATAAGTGGCCTGCCATGAGGCGGGAGTCGCTCTTGATGATGATGCGCTTTGCTCCGAGCGCTTTTGCCATGCGGAGGCCCAACAGTAGCGCTTCATACTCCGAGGCATTGTTTGTCGTCAGGAATTCCAGGCAGGCGGCGTGGGACACGCTTCGTCCGTTCGGGGCGACCAAAATGGCCGCGGCGCTGGCTCCAGCGGCGCACCAAGATCCGTCGGTGTACATTGTCCACGGAGGCTCGATTACGGTGGGTGGCTGCTCTTCGAAACGCGGAGTCCATTCGGCCATGAAGTCTGCAAGGGCCTACGATTTGATGGCGGTTCATGTCGTGAAGGAGATGTCGAAGGGCGCCAGCTCGGCCGCCTACTTGCCTATTCTGCCGGAGGTGTCTTTGTTTCGCAGCATCAAAGCTAGCGGGTAAGACGTCGAGACCGTGATGGAGTGCACCAAGAAGTAGTGCCAGAGCTTGCGCAAGGCCATGAGTAGGGCATACGTTAGCTTTTCGAGTTTCGTGTACCGAATCTTGGCCCCCTAGAGGGCCTCCGAGACATAGTATGCTGGGCGTTGGCCGTTGCTTTCTTGGACGAGGAATGCGCTCACCGTCGATGAGGCGGCGATGTCTGATGGAGTCGCCTTGCTTGGTGAGTCGGGCTTGGTAGCTGGGCGAGATCTTGTTTGAGCTCTTGGAATGCCTTTTGACAGTTGTCCATCCATCGGAACGACTCCGTTCCCTGGAGGTTCGAAGAGGACAAGGCAGCTCCGCAATTTGGACAAGAAATATTTGAGAACTGCAAGGCGCCCGTTAGCCTTGTACCTCTCGGGCTACTAGAGGAAGGGGCTCTATCTCTTGGATGGCCCTAATCTTCTCAGGGTTGGCTTCGATGCCTCTCTCAGATACGAGGAATTCCAGGAGCTTGCCTGCTTTTACCCCAAAAGCGCATTTTTCGAGGTTGAGCTTGATCCCCTCTGCCTAGAGGTTGGCGAAGGTTTCTCACAAGTCCTCTATGTGGGAGCCCGCCAACCTGCTTTTCACCACTATGTCATCGACGTATGCTTTGATGTTGCGGCCAAGCTGGCCTGCCAACACCTTCGCAATGAGCCGGGCGAAAGTGGCTCCCGCATTTTTGAGTCCGAAGGGCATGAGGGTGAAGCAGTAGGTGCCAACGGGGGTGATGAAGGTGGTTTTGGCTCGTCCTCCTTGGCCATGAATATCTGGTGATACACGGAGTAGGCGTCTAGGAAACTCATGAGCTCACGGCCCGAGGTGGCATCCACTAGCTGGTCGATGCGAGGCAATGGGAAATCGTCTTTGGGGGGATGCTTTGTTGAGGTCGGTGAAGTCGACGCACATGCGACATTTGCTGGTACTTTTTTGTACCAAGATGGGGTTGGCTAGCCATTCGGAGTGTTTGACCTCTCGGACGACGCCTGCCTTGAGAAGCTTAGCGATCTCTTTCTTTGCTGCTTCCAGTCGCTCCACCGACATCCGTTGCAATTTTTGTTTCTTCGGGGGTGCATCACCTCAGATCGCCAAGCGGTGTTCAATGGTCCCCCGAGCTACTCCAGGGATGTCCTCTGATCCCCACACGAAGATATCCGCATTGCTGCGGAGCACTTTGAGGATGGCTTCGCAAGCTTCCACTGAGAGGTCTGTGCCAAGGGCCACCATTTTCTCTAGGTAAGCCTCCTGCAGAGGGACTCTTTGGAGTTGTCCCTCCGGTTTGGGCTTCGGCGCTCGCTTCGCTGAGGGTGGGCTTGTGTGGTCGCTCTTGTCTGGCCCGACGGTGTGGACGTGCCGGGCTAGCAAGAGTGCCTCTAGCTCTGTGTGCCTTGCGAGGTCCTGGTCCCCTCGCACTGTGACTATGCTCTCTGGTGCGGGAATCTTCATGCATAGGTAGCTGTGGTGGGCTATGGCGTCGAAGGTGTTGAGCGTGGCCTGGCCGAGGATGGCATTGTACTGGTAGAGTATTTGAACGATGTCAAACGTGACGACCTCTGTTCGGGATGCGATGTCAACACTGAATGAGACGGCCAGGTTGATCTGGCCTAAGGCCGCCATGGGCCTTCCCCCGAAGCCTATCAGGGGTATGCCTAGGGGTGATAGGCGATCCTAGCGGATCATCATCTTGTCGAAGGTGTTCGCGAATAGGAGGTCCGCCAAGCTTCCTCTGTCGACGAGGACGTGTTTGACCTCAAAATCCACGATGCTGGCAGAGATGATGAGGGGGTCTTGGTGTGGGAAATACATGCCCCGGGCATCCTTGGGGCCGAATGAGATTGGTATCTCAGTGTAGCGAGGTGGGATGGATGCAGGGTATGTTGCGAGGTGGTGAATCTGCCGGGCGTACGCTTGGTGTTGTCTTTTGGAGGCCAAGCCGAGCGAGGATCCTCTGGCGATCATATTGATGATCCTTTCTTTGGTGCTCCCCATGCCCTCCTTCTATCTTTGCGGAGTCGGTGGTGGGGTAAGGCGATGGGTTACAGGCCCTTCCCTGTCGTCATTCTCGATTGGTGTCATTTGCCATTCATGTAGTCCCGCATAGCGCAATGGTGCGGCACTTTCATTCCTGTCGTGTGACCCTTCAAGTGGAGATCACAAAATGGCGAGGGCTTCGATGCGCGCGGTTGTTGAAATTTGTCGGCCGC
>JAYEVD010000061.1:0-265118 GCA_036346405.1 Phyllostachys edulis | reverse complement strand
TAAAAGAAGCTTTTTGTCGGCTTGGACTTTTGTGGAATCCTTCAAAATATCGGAAGTTTATAAAATCTTCTCTCATTGGGCTCTTAGAATTTTTATGCTTCCAAAATCCCCTTTCTTTAGCTTCTCGCCAAGAAATCCTCCAGAGCCTTTTCCTCGTTCTTGAGCCACAAAGTCTTCAACTTCCACTACTCATCCTTGAGGATTTTCGCCATGTCTGAGCAAATTCAAGTGGTTGCCTTGAATTGGGCAAGAAAAAAGCTTGAGGCTTTGGCGAAGATAGGAATGCTCCTGATAGAAATCGATTAATTGGAGACCGAAAGTATTTGAGAGAGCATTTTCCGAGCCGTGAAGATGAGGAAATCCTCGTTTTCTCGCCTACATCGAATGTGGTTTGAGATTACTGCGACACAAATTCCTCCTCCGCGTTCTTGAACATTACGGGTGGAATTAGTGAATTTGGCCCCAAATTCGATCGCAAATATCGATATTTTCGCATATTTGTGCGAGAGCATACCAGAATACAACCAACTTGAAGCTCTTTAGTTATTTCTACCGCATGGTGATGGGAAAATCTGCGGACAAAATCACAGGCGACTCTGGGAATGCACATTGCGTCTTCATGGCGGGAAGGCCGATGAGTACATCCTCATGTGCTGCGAAATCTTAAGTGGTCGCTCATGGAAAAATCTTGGTTTTACATAATGATTCTGAAAAACGATGGCCTCTACTTCGCCGGAACTAGAGCAAGTGAAAACCCCAAATGGAAGGAGACCGTAAAGAAGACAGGGATAGTCAAAAGATGGGCGGATGCCATCTATGACTTCTAGTCAGGAGCCTGACTTCGTGGCATGTGGTGAAGGATTTCACCTTTCGTCGGATTAGCCCATTGAAGCTCCTGACTCATTCCCCGCTCGGTGCCTTGATCGTGATGAAGCTACCTCCGGAAGGTGGTAAGTCTTTGAGATAAATTCGATCGGTATTTTGATTTGATTAATGTATTACCTTAAAATCTGTCTATTCTTCATACATTAAAGCTCTTTCCTGGGGAAATTAGAGAACGAGTCGATGATGATGCATGGGGGAGCTCGAGAAAATTTGAATGCCCCAAGATCTTAGCCAGTAACTCCTATTGAAGGAGATCGCAAGGCTTAAGGTAATTTAATCAAAAATTCCTTTTACCATGTGTATACATATATTAGACCAGATTTCCAATCGTGCTCTACTTTTGCGATCGGCCGGATTATGAATCATACTGTCTGGTGAGGATCAACGTCCCACCTTAGATTCAAATAGAGTCGTGCCTCGAGGCACTGAAGGAGATGAATCCTCGAGGTAATAGAACATTTGGAATCATATATGTACGAATTTTTTAGATAAAAGGATTTCTTCACCCAATCAAATTTGTTCTTTGATTTAGGTGGATAAGCTTTGAGGGCACGCAGAATGTAATCTGCGGAGGTCAGAGACTCCAGAGTGGTCGGCACGACCTTACGGTTATTCTTGAAACAAGCGATCCGGAGATTGATGAAACCACTCCTCAGGCCGATAGTCGAATGCGGTCCTTGATGAACTGAGGTCGAGGACATAACTTCCACATCTTGTTGGAGGATGTGAGGGTTCCAACAAACCTTGCCGGGTCGAGAACCGACCAAAATTGGAAGAGAAGAAAGAAGGAAGGCTAATGACACAGTTTCTCTCTTGCTGCGTTTGAGTCAAATCCGGGAGATTAACAAGGTATGTACAAATGAAAGTGGTCGATAAGTATGTACCTCTAATAATTCCTTGATGATTTGATACTTTGAACTTCCCATCTTCGGTTTGCATAGGTCTTCGGTGTTCCGGTCGTTTCAGGCTGTGTTCTTCTGAGGACCTGCACTGTGGAAGTTCCCCTTATCAGAGCACTTCTCGTGACAAAGTTCCCGAGGAAATAGTGGTCAAGAAGCCCCGAGCGGTGACAAGAACAACGGTTGAGTTGGATCCTTTGGTGATTGAAACCCCCCTTACGTGGAGGTAGATGCCTCGAGAGGTCTCAACAGGTTCGATCCTTTGTTGATAACCCTTCCCAACCTAACAAGTTCCTTTTAGGTCCGATTTATCGAGGATAAGGAGCTTGATGAGGCGTGGCGTAAAGTATCGGATACTCAACTCAAGATGCACCTCGATTTGATTTTTCTTTGGTTATAATGACCGAACAATTGTAATTAAGTATTCTATTTACCGGCTTCATAGCTCTTCTTTAAAAAGTTTATAAGAAACTTAAGAAAGAGAACGCTATTTGTGTAGCATTTGGTCGAGAACTTTCTTTGGATCGGAGGATCCACCCAATGAAGTTAAGGACTTGGAGCAAAAGCACTCAGAGTTGGAAAGTAAGAACTTTTCCTTTTGAACTTTTGTTTCTTCTTCAATACTTTGCTCCTCTACAATTATTCTCCTTATCGTATTCGATAGATCCGGAGAAAATAAAAGAGGAGGTTGTGGTAGAGAAAGCCAAGACAGCTTTCTTCTTGAAGAAAATAAAAGCTAAAGACGATCATTTCTTGAAGCAAGTTCAAATTTAAAGGCCTGATCGTTGAAACAACGACCAAATATGAAACACTTAGCAAAACAAATGAAGGTAATATGTAGTAAGCTTGATTTTTCCTTCACTTATGCTTGTGTTCATTAAGCGATTTGTTTTTGCAGAGCAAACGCCAAATGCCGAACAGAGTAAAAAAACTACGAAATTTGAGCGAGGATAAGGAGGCTCTTGCTCAAAATATTGATGAAAAGATTCATGCTTTGAACAAGATGATCTTTGATATGGGATCGAGGATCAAGCTTCGCCTTCCTTAGGAGATCCAATAGAGAAAATGAACTATTTGGGTCAACTTCTAGAGGACCTTAAAGTTACGCTCCAAAACTACTCGGACCGAATTATGCGGGTGCCCTAAAAGGCGTTGCAAGTGGAGTTAGTTTTGCTTTGGCAAAACTGAAAGCTTCCGACCCTCCATAGATCTCCAAGGCTGTTAAAGATGACTTCAACCGCCTATTGAGGAGGCGACCAAGTTCATGGAAGAACTCAGGGCCACTCGGAGATATAGTTGTAGAGGAGATGGAGGTCGAATCTCGACAAAGCGATGGTTAAGCTGGGAATATTTCTTAGAGTAGGTTCCTGCAAGTGTAAAAATATTTGAATATCTATGAAAACTTACCTTTTATGTCATTGACAAAGCTTTTGTTTATCCTGTTTGACTTTTTTAAAAAATTCGTATATTTCCTAGCCCCCATCTTTATAGTAGAAGAACGCTATCGCATGCAAAAGGAGCCAAGAAAGAGAATAAAAAGAGGTCATAACCATGTATGTGAGTTTTTGAAGGTATGTTTGGACATGTAAGACAAAAGCGATCGTTAAAGCGTATTAGGAAATCAAATGTGGTCGGGACTAACAGATGATTTCGACTAGTTATAGATCTTTGTTTGTCATAATGGAAATACCAATCAAAAACACTATATATGGTCGGAAAAAGACTTTGTCAAACTTGACATAAGAAGAAATGCAAATATGTATGCAACAAATTATAAGTGAACTTTGTTTATATCTATTGTCCCATAATCTGGTGAAACTAATGCTAAGACCAAGGCATACGACACATTTCTTGAAACGTGTTCAAATTCGTAGATCCGATCGTAGCGAGGATCGTGAAGAAAAGAACCGTCCGCTAGGAAGCTCCTTCCGAGCAAGGTGACCACATGTAAAAAAGGAGAGACTTCGACTAGGAGGCTTTCCGTGTCCCACCAAGAACGAGACAAGAATAGACCGTAATCTTAAAATAATGAAGCATAATCTTCGTAATCGTAAGCATATCATTCATGAGATAGTTAGTTGTGTGGCGCCTCGATTACTCATTTTCTTTGAGAAAGAGTGTAGTCGCTGTGGGAATCATTTGAAGAAAAATGCTCACGACTAGGACCATAGAGTATCGTGAGATCCTTAAAAGGATATCGGAGAGAAAAATGTCTTCTCCGACTGCACTAACAATAATAAACGACTGTAATGTAGGTGTATATATATAAGCAGGTTGCACTTCTTAATTAATTAATGAATTTAATGAAATTGAAATTGAAAGAAATGAAAGAATGAAAATTAAACATAGAACTTACGCAATTGATCGATGTTCCAAGAATTTGACAAAATTTGCCCATCGATATAGCTAGTCAGACTGAACCTCGGCGGGTTACTTCGACCCACGCAGTAAGGACCTTCCCATTTAGGAGAAAGTTTATTGCGCATTTGTTTGGCTCACGAATTTTTTGAGAACCAGATCACCTACAACAAGGTCTGCGGAGGTCGCACCTTACGACTATGGTACCTTCGCATGGCTTGTTGGTAGACCGCCGATCGCATAAGGGCTTGGTTTCGTCGTTTTTCAAGGAAATCGACGCCGCCGAAGTCGTCGCTCATTCTCGATCATTTTCGTCAAAACGATCGCCGAAAGCAGAGCCAATTTTGAGTTCGAAGGAAGCATAGCCAAAGACCATAAACCAAAAAGAATGGAGTTTCACCGTCGCGACGATCGTCGAAGTGTTCGAACGCCCATAACACGAGGGAAGTTCTTAACCCTGCGCTCGACCGCTTGATTAATCGGTCGAATACTCGGCGTTTGATCCTCGCATAAGGATACCATTAGCCCGCTTAATCGCTCCGCTGCTCTGCGGATGTGCAATGCATAAATGAACTTTGACACTAAGTTCATCGCAGAATTCTGGAATTGATCGCCGGAGAATCGGGAACCATTGTTCGTGATGATACGATCGGGTACACCAAATCGCGTGATCACATTTTTCAGAGAAATCTCTTAGCGGCCTCGCTTGTTATTTTAACGATCGCTCGCTTCAATCCATTTTGTAAACGTGTCAATCATGACGAAAAGGAATTAAGCCCCGGTGCTCTGGGAAAGGTCCTGTAATGTCCAGTCCCAAAGTTGCAAAAGGCCAAGAAAGAGGAATTGTTTGTAAGGCTTAGCTTTGGCCGTGTACTTGTCGGCTATGAAACCGACATTGTACACACTTCATCACAAGCTCTTTTGCATCATGAAGGGCGCTTGGCGATGAATAGCCTTGCTTCAAGGCTTTACCGACTGTGGTTCTCAGAGGAATGGTGTGCTCCACAGACACCTTCATGGATTTCGGTTAGCAATCTAATGCCATCCGCTTGAGATATGCATCTCATCAACACTCCATGAGATCCTCGTTATACAAGGTACTTTCGATTAGAGTGTATGATTTGGCTTTTATATATCTGACGACCTCTACATCATCTTCTCGGAATTGTGTCATGTCAAGATAATTGTAGATCGATGTCATCCAGATCTCTACCTTGATCGTGATGCACCAACCGTCAACGACTTCGTGAGCATCCATGTTCCCTTGATTAGTTTGTTCAACTTGCAAAGAATCATGTATGTTCTCGGAAGGCTCAACTACCGAGGGTGAATTGAGTTGCTCGAGAAAACTACGGGCGGATCTGCGACTCGTGGAGGCCATCCGCGTACCAACCGGTCCGCCGAAAGTTTTCCTTTCTAGGAATATGTTGGATCCGAAACCGAAGAAGTGCTTTTCGAGTTTTCGTACTTCACTTGAGATAAGATGACATCTTGGTACTAGAGCATTGATACTCTTTCCCCACTTGATTCGCTACTAGTTGAGAATCGCCTTTCACTAGTAATCATAATCCCGGCGAACGAGCCGCTCGGAGTCCCGCCAAGAACCTTCATATTCTCGCCACATTATTGGTGGTAGAAAATTTAATCGATGGCGACTTGATGTGTTCGCCAAGAGGGATATCAAGACCACTCAAATTTCGATCCTTGTAACATCAAGGAACCGTCGAATACATTGTCCACTCGTCGTGGTGTTCGCACTTTCGGGTCCTTGGGTGGGTTCAGGGTTTGTCCATTCGCAATGAATTCGCTATTGCTCGACTTTATTGTTCATGAAATGAAATGGAGATCGAACGCCCTAGCTCGACCGCCCATTTGGCTATTCGTCCTGATGATTCCTGTTTCAAGGACTTGACCAAGGGATATCCGAGGTAATGCACCACTTTGTGGGCACGAAAGTAGTGCCTTAGCTTCCTTGAAGACATAAGGAGGCCATAGAGCAACTTTTGTACTGTGGGTATCTTTCCTTTGGTCCATGTAAGACTTCGCCACGTAATAGACCGGTCGTTGGATATTATCCTTTCTACAACCAAGACACCGCTAATCGCTGCGTGGTGTTGCCGCCACGTAATTAGCAATGTTTCTCCTGGCCCGGAGAAACTAAAACCGGTACTTGTAAGGTACTTTTTAAGTTCCTCAAAGGCATCGCTTGCCTCTTTAGTCCACTCAAAACTCCCATGTTTCCAAGAAGTTTAAAGAAAGGTAATCCTTTTTCCCCTAACCTTGCTATGAAACGACTTAACGCTGCCATACAGCCGGTTAGTTTTTGGACTTCCTTCTTCGTGGTCGGAGGGCGCATCTGGTCGATGGCCGCAATTTTTGCTGGATTTGCTTCAATACCTCTAGCCTAAACTAGGAAACCAAGCGCTTCCAACAGAAACTCCTAACACACACTTTTTCCGGATTTAACTTGAGGTTATGTCTTCTCAAGTTATTAAAAGTTTCTTGTAAGTCGAGAATGTGGTCGCCAATATGGTGGTCTTTACGACGGATCGTCAACATAAGCTTCTAGATTCCGACCGATTTGTGGACTAAAAGTTTTTGCATCAACCTTTGAAAAGTTGCACAAAGATTTTGAGACCAAATGGCATCTTAATATAACAAGAAGTACCATATGGGGTGATGAAGGAAGTTTTCCTCATCTTCTTTACACATACTAACTGTGGTACTAATACGCATCTAAAAACTTAGTAACTCGCACCTGTAAGTAGAGTCTACTAGTTGATCAATGCGGAAGGGAAAGTCATCCTTCGGACAAGCTTTATTAAGATCTCGAAAGTCGATACACATTCGCCATTTCCCATTATTTTTCCTAACCATTACAGATTAGCAAGCCACCGGGTGGTCGACTTCACGAATAAATCCCGCCCGAGAAGCTTGTCAATCTCCGATCGATTGCTTCCTTCCGATCGGGTGCAAAACGCCGAGTTTCGCTGATCGGTTTTTTATCGCCGAGAGCAAGCTTGTGCTCGATCACCTCGAGGGACTCTGGCATATCGGACGCTGCCAAGCAAACACGTCTTGATTTGCTCTTGAGGAAGGAGACGAGCGACTCTTCCTATTTAGGGTCGAGTCTTGCCCCACCGTAATCTTCGCGAGCGGTTGATCTGGTTGTCTCGACCCATGTGACGACTTGACGCGTCCGGAAGCGCTTTTGTCGAGTAGTACCTCCTTGATCCGGTCGGATGGTTTTGGGCGTCATCTTTGGCTTCGAGTGCTTGACTCGCATGGAGACGGATTAACCTCTCGGTCGGAAGTTCATCAACCAAAGCAAAGGATTTCCGATCGCATCGTAGTTTCATTTTCCGATCTCCTCGAATTGTGATGACTCCTTCGCCCCGATTTTCAAACTTTGATAACCGTAATGCGTGGCTATCAAGAATTTTGCTAATGCCGGTCGATCGAGGATTCCGCTAGTATGCGGATTCAAGTTTACTACATCAAACGGATCTTCTCTGCTCGAAATTGTCGTTTTCCAAACGCCACCTAGAAAAACTTGTCCTATCGCTTAGCGGTAGAACCCTAACTATGCCATGAAAAGCATATTTCACGTGTTTCACCTTTGACATGGGGACCTGATTTCTTCTAAAGCTCCTACAAATAATATATTCAAGAACTACCCCATCCACTAAGACCGATTAACCCGACAATTATTAATAGTTGGTTCAACGACGATGGGGAACCTACCCTACGAGTCGATGGGATGGTGCGATGCCTTTTGTCGAAGGAAATTATGTCCGACCACTTCGAGTGCTTGATTACAGCTTGGAGATTCGACGAGGTTGACCTCCGCCCATGGCCTTCGCAGATGACGCTCGACTCAGATGAAGAAGATCCTCCAAAAATCATGTTGACCGTGGTGTTGGGATCCCAGTACTCCATCTCCTCGCCGCCATCCTTGTCCTTTTGGAGCTCGCTTCTCCATGTTTCAGATTGCGAAATGGTCCTTACTCCGCATAATAATCCTCCAGCTTTCTTCCGCTACACGACGACAAAAGCGCAGATCATGCCCTCGATCACGGTGAAGTGGACACCACTTCTTATTCGTTCGAATCCTTCTTGGCCGAACTTTTGCTTTGCTTTCGACCGGATAGTCCTTCTTGCCCTTCCCGATCTTGTCTCGAACGGCGAGGACTTCTTTGTCGCTTCGGTCTCGCGGTTCTTTTTTTCTTGAGAGACTTCTTGTTCTTTTTCTCCTCGCTTGTCCGCACTGGCCGGGGAATCTTGTCTTCCGATCGATGGCTTCACACCACTCGATTGCTTCACTAGCAAGTGGCATATTTGTCCACCATATCAAAAAGCTCAACGGTTGTTCTTGAGGGTTCATTGCTATGTCCTCCGTGAAACCGCCGATTCTTAGACTCGCTTTTAAAAGCCCAATAACAGAGGACTCTGCGATTCGGTATAGAGTTACGAACCCGTTTGAACCTCTTGATATATTGACGTAAAGTCTCATCGATCCTCGCCGATTCGGGGAGATCGTCCTTCCTGTATGGCGGACGCATTCGAAGTTGGCAATCGAAGATCACAGAGTTGTTCCCAAGTATATATGGATCCGACCAAAGAAGTTTAACAACCACGACCGGCGGACCTTCGAGCACGGTGGGTAAATAGTTGGCCATTACATTCTCATCGCCACCAAAGAGCACTCGATGAAGGTGGTATATATTTGGAGAAATTCCAATGGGTTTTGAGTTCCATTGAATTTGTCCAAGTTGGCTTGGCCGGAATCAAGCTAGGCTAACGCACAGACTTGGAGCCCGCAGAGAAGGCTCGACAACCTGTGATTGATTCATGGCGCCTTCTCCGAAGGTGCCGGATTGTAATCGGCCGGAGACCGATCCCCAGGATTGGAACGCTGAACTCCGTAGTCCATCCGTCGTGGACATTGATATGATGTCCACGCATCACCACTTGGTTCAAACGATGTCGGAGATCGTTAGGTCTTAGTGGTGGTTCTTCTCGACGTAGTGGGGGAGTATCCTCTTGAAATAGCCTTCTCCCCTCGTGACTCCTTGGTCGGAATCGTCGAGGAGGTCTTGGTATCGACTGCTCTCTGGTATGACCGTGCTGTCCCCTACTGAGGGAGGAGCGCTGGGACGAAGTCCTAGTCTGACTTCCTGAACCCCTCTGTTCTCGATACGCCTGCTCACGATGGTCTGCTGGAGAATTTTGATATGCGACCTACGAGTTGTACAAAACTAGGCGTTTCGCTAGAGCAGATCGAATTATTTAACATGTTTTGAATACGCCGTAAGTTTTTGATAGCCATCGAAGGTCTCGTGGTTCATATCGGTCGAGGTGTGCGCCGTCAACCTTCCACGACCTTCGGATTTGGTCGGTCCCGTCTACCACTGGGTGGGGCAAAGCGAAGCGAGTTAACCGATTGACGCCGATTAGTTCCGCTGCCTCTAAGTTGGTGCTTGACGGCCGGATCATCTCTAACAACACGTGATGGCGTGGTAGAGTGTAGGACCATGCGGGGGCATCTTGATCTTCATCTCCGATCGCGTTGACCTCGTGCTTCCAAAGATTGATCTTCCGATGAGCTTCCATCATAACTAATGGAGAGCTTGTCGGGCCGCTTCGCGTAATCTTCCACGATGGAGATCGGTCGGAGATGGGCACTTCTCGAGGTCTTTCACCGATCCGACGAACCGCCGATCGATATCTTGAGTGTGATCATCCCCACATGGCTCACGCACTGGAGGTTTCATCGACACCGCTATCAGTGACGCTGACTCGGAATTGCCGAGCGAAGGAGAGTATCTTTCACCATGATTTCATCAATGGTATAGAGTTTTCCGGTGATGGAGCTGAAATTTCTTCACCTGCTTTCACGGCCAAGAAGACCGCTTGAAGAGATCCTCCGCATTCGAACTGGTCGAACACGGCGGTTCTCCGGTTGCGCCATCGGTAGTGGCGGCATCTTCATCCATCCGACGACCTCGCTAACGCCGGCGACGCAAGAGCCGGAGGAGGATGAGGAGGATGACTGCCATTTTCTTCCATGGCGCGGATACATCCTTCCATGTCGAGGTTGGCGAAGTCGCCAAATCGAACCAATTTTCTCATCCCAAACTCCCGCATAGTCGCATGAGCGATTGCGTAGTTTTTGGGCGAGGATTTTCTTGAGCGAAAAGAAAAAAATTTCTTCAGAAACTTACGCCTTCTTCCCCACGACGGCGCCGGTTGTCGGCGATCGAATCGCCGATCTTACTTAAAATAAACGAGGAAAATGACGTGGAATATCCCGAATGGAATGGGGTCGCTTTTATTGATATGAACTGGATTTACAAGATGTGGCTAAGTACTACCCTCAATTACAATCAAATGGAGGAATGTTAATCGGGCAATCGGACTTAGAATATGAGTCTAAGGTCGATTATCTAGCTTCTAATTCCACCGCTTAGGCTTCGTGGCATATCTTTGCCTTGGCCTTGTTTTGTGTGTCGCCTATCGCCTCCCTTCTTGTCTCTCTGTCCCTTTCTTTCTTTCGCTCTTACGTGCTTCACCTTTAAATAACTTCCAAGAGGTGGCGATTACTCGGAGAAGACGTCCTCGGTGAAGCGTTACGACCGGTTTGAACGGTAGAGCAATTAGCAATGTGCTAACTTCCTTGCGGTTGTTTTGTGAAAAGCTTAACCGTAGGGTGGTTAATAGTCAATGTCTCGGGGTTGTACCATCGCATGGTTTGGAACGATAACACGTGTTCCATTCATCATACGATAAGAAATACCGATTCAAGAATTTTACGGCGGTTATCCGGTCGGGATTAGGCACAAAGCCTCATCCCACGTGGTACCCATTAAGTAACCTCTCAATACTAACGCACCAGGAGGTCGTTAGTCTTAGGGATTCTGACCATGAAGACGATGGTCTTTTATTATGCATTTAAAATAATACATAGAGGTTTTAATCCTCGCCGAGCCGCCTCGCTCTGTGGCTCGCTTCCAAGCCTCCCAAGCCACCGCCGCCACCTCCGGTGACCTCGCTACCACACCTCTGGTACATGCACGCCTCGCCACGCCTGCCTCGGCCACACTGCCTCTCGCCTCTCCCTGTTTCAAGCTTTGAGCAAAGAGAGCAAAGCCAAGAAGAAAAGGAAATCAATTGGGGAAAAATAGAATGGGAATTAGAGGGATTTAGTTGGCCCCACTTGTCATGCCTAAGCCTCTCCTCTCATTCATCGCTGTGTGGGCCCCTTCCCTGTTGTGAACCGTGCATCACCTGCGCATGTAAACCGGGTCCATGCACTGTAGCCGTGCACCCCTCTCTTTTCCAATTTAATTTCTTTTCAATCTTTGGAAATTCATATCTCCTCCGTTATAACACCAAAAATTATGAAATAAATTTCTAAAAATTTGTTAAATCAAGATCTTGCTAATGGCATGGGACTTGATTAATTTGGAGTTTATTTATTGTTCTTTATTTATTTATTTGCTCTCTTTGTCATTGTGTCTTTTTCCTAGGTATTCTCGCTGCATGATTAGGATTTGAAGACGCCGACGACCCTCGAGTTGATCAAGACCAAGATTATCAAGATCCCTAGCCTTTAACCAAGGCGAGTCAATACTTTGACCATATTGATCCTATATTTTATGCAAATTATATTAATTTAAATTAGCAAAATTGCATGCTTTATTTCTTTATCAAATGTATGTTAAAGCTTAAGGTAGTTAAATTCCACTTGTTGATTAATTAAATTAATATGCCATCCTTGACAACTTGAATCCATTAGTCCTTGTCACCCTAGTAACTATATGGTAATACTAGTCATAGGTTGTACTTAGCGACATGCTAGTCTTGCTTAAGCACCGGGTATTAAATACCCCAATCATCATTTCCTCAAACATAAAATGTTTTGTAGTCATTGGTGGTCCATTGGCTAAAGGTTGTGAAAATAAATTGGTTTTACTCCCAAAAACCCCAATTGCTAGTTCTATCTGGGCGGATGGTGAGGCGGTGGGTGCTCGGGGAGCACATGGTTGGTTGGCTTGTGGAATGAACCGCCTGAGATAACCCTAAGGACTTAATCTTGTCACGACCTCCGTGTTAAACATGTGCAACCACAAGTCCGCAAAGCTTAACTTGGCCTAGTACAATTATTAAACCTCAATGTGTCTCACACGGTGAAAAAAAGTATCATGCAAGCTTGCGGTAAATAAGGCTTGAAAGGGACACCGAGGCAAGGGTGAAGTTCCCGTCACTTGGGGTAAACTAACTACTCGGCAGTGGGGTAACATCCCACATGAACGATGGGCGCAACCCCATATGGGTGAGATGACTAAGGCGAGGTAATTAGAAAAGTTATCGTGATTTGCCGCCCAACTACATGACTACTTAATCATGTGGGTAACGTATGACTATCTCTTGTGGGTAAAGTGTACAAACCTCTGCAGAGTCTAAAATCTGTTAAACAGTAGTGTTTACGGCCAAAGGCGCATATGGGATCATAACTTGAGTTAGTTCTATTTCAAAAACTTTGTGGGTGGGATGGAAATGGTGGAAGGGCTCACCTAGCCTGCTTTGGATTTCTCCCGAGTCGTGAGAGCTCAAATGGGTGTGGTCTTTGGGGCAGCCCCAATTGAAAGGATGCATTGGTAGAGTTTCAGCGGATGGAATCTCTACTATTATAATTATTGCACATTAATCTTTTAAAATTGCAAATTTGTTAAAAATGCTAAATCATAGGATTTGTAATTATAATATTGCAAAACTGGCTTTATAAATAAAAGAACCCGAGCCATCCTTGTTAAGCCTTGCATGTATATAATTGCATTGTGTGTTGGCTCATGAGCACTGTAGTAGTGCTCATCCTCGCTTCTCCCCAACCCTTCAGATAATGAAGACGACGGAGACTACGCTTTCTCGATGGCCCAGAGATGATGGACAAGACTACGACGAGGAGTAGTATAGTTCTATAGATTAGGTCTCGCCAGCCTAAGTAGACTCATTGGTACCCAGCATAACCGATATTATCCAACTCTTGGTTAATATCCGTCACTCCAAAGCTACCCCATCGCTTGTTCGTGTGAGATGAGCCCTACCTCGCCTTTTTGCTTCACCGTAGTTTACGTTGCTTTTATGTGATGTAATCCATTTGGCACTGCTCGCCCCTTTTGTAAAACTCGACCCGACGTGGTCTATGTCACTCAGTTGGTTGTAATATTTAATATTTCAGTTCACGCTTGTATGAATGATTCAACAATGTGTACTGTGAAGTGCTAGCTACTAATCCAGGAATAGCATGTGATTTCACAGAGGATCCGGATTCTCAGAATCCGGTCCGATGAGCCGTATCGAGCATACGACTGTAGAGTCTTAGTTAGATTGGTCGTTGCCTTAAGGACTTGGATCTTATTTTCCAAAATTATGAAAAGTTCATTTAGGGGCAAAATTAGGAATAGAACGCTGCAAATCAGCAAACGCGGGCTGGAGAGGCACATCAGATCTCAGGAGAGCAATTTGCAAGCGAGCCAACCAATTGTGGTGATTCCGATCGAGTCGATGAACGATCGATAGAGATATTGTACTGTGAAATTATATATAGATCAGTGGCTATCGTTATTGCCCAACTGACCGCTCGGTTTAACTCCTAGTTATTGCCTTGCGTTCTAGGTCCGTAGACATAACACACACTACTTATCTGGTTCCTGTACTTTTGCTAGATTCAAGATATGTCTATCTTTGATTTATCATAAGGGCATATACAATAGTGTCACCAAAAGCTGTCACCAAAACGGGTCTTGTGAGTTGTGACGGGTAGGAGTAGACCGTCACCAAAATTGACCGGCTCAGCTCCGGGGACCTCCATCCAGATCTGGCGACCTCTTGAGCTCCTCAGACCTTAGTCCCTCTCCGGCGACCTCCATGTGTGACGCCCCGTGTCATTACCTCAAGGGTAATCACACTTAGGCATACGGATTACTATTCGTTTGCTCAGTAGAACACTGCTTCAACGAATGGTAAACCTTTACCAGAGTTACGCAGCAGAACAATAAGATAGAAACTGCTCTTTATTACAACAGTAGCCACACAAGACTAAGGTGCTGAATATAATTATTTAATTACAACGGGGTTATTCATTCCCCTGCTTGTCGATAGGTTCCTTCGGCAGTCTACTCGTCCAAAGAGTCAAGTAGGGCATCCACCTCGCCCTGCTCCTCGTGGCCAATGCCCTCGTCACTTGTGGCCTTCTCGGTACCTGCAAATCCCTCATCCCACTCGGGATAACTCCCGGTCGGATTAGGATCTAAGTAAGGGGAGAGATAGCAAGAATGAGTACTAATGTACTCAGCAAGCGTTAATAGCAAAGGATGCACTGAATGAACTACTTCTGTTTGTTATCACAGTTTCTAAATCACCTCATTTCTAAAAATAGCTCATTAAAACATTTAGGTGGTAGATTTTAATACTGAAAACACTACTAGTCACCCGGAGAGAAGATAGACCCCCGTGGTTCCCGTAGACTCCAATCCTGGAGACTGGCATGAATTCATGATTTTATTTAGTACTGCGTAGGCTTTTGTACCACTTTATCCATAGCTATATATTCTGAACTCTCTATGAATAGGGTCCACCACATTTCCTTTGATGCGGGTTCGAGATCAGAATACATAACGTTTTCCAGGTTACATAAATTAATTTCTCCACCCATTACTTTCCGTCGGTGTTGACCTCGTCCCCACCGAGTTCTGATAATGTTGGTTGAGGCAGCTTCTATCCTGCACTCAACACTCCACCTTAGCGCTATAGCACCTTGGATCCCCCACTTCTGGACTTCCCCTACCGGTCCTGGGTTCCTCTATCACACTCACACATATTACTTACCCAATGTAGAGAGCATAGTCACGTAACAAGGTAGCATTTTCTGCCCACCGAAGTGGAAAAATGGTTGGTACTGAATTTACGGCCTCTGACCGAGTAAGAGTTTTGTTGGTCCTTATATTTTAACTATATGTAAAGGGTCCCACCTCCTGCCTCATTTCTTACCTACCACAAGCACCCTTTACCAACCATATTATTCTCTTCATCGTTTTCCTTTCATCATTCTCAATTCTTTCCTCTACTAATTCTCAGTTCTTATCTTCACATTTTCATTTATTTAATTTGATTTTTGAGAAAATAGTTTTGATGCAATACATATAAGATAGAGCAATATACGGTTTACATTTAATATAGGAAGAGGATATAACAATCCTTATTTTATTATATATCTATAATTGTGATTATGGGTATTAATGACGCTATATAACTCTTGTGTATACCCTTAATATTCTTAAGGGAGAAGCCGGAGGTCGTAAGTCATTCTCGACCACCTCAGTAGTCATGGGTCTTCCTGTGACTACCCCATAGTCGTAAGCCCTCCTACGACTATCCCATAATCGTAAGCTCTACTACGACTGATCCATGGTCGTAGGCTCTCCTACGACCACCAACTGGTTGTAAGCCTTTCTATGACCAGTCTTTAGTCGACAAGATTCACAGACATATGGGCCTAGTCGATAAAGGAATATCATGTACCGTGTATCCTAGATATGAGTAATCAATTACACCGTTATTCCACAAATAACAAAGACGACTTAACCCCTCGTTATGATGATAATTGCCTGGCGACGTGGGGATATTAAAACCCCCGTAATAACTCCCGGTAACAGCTCCATGATCTAGCGCGTTAATGTGACTTTTATTTCGAAGATCCAACGGTGCGCCCCGGAGATGATATAAAAGGCAATGATCAACAGGACAAAGGGGGGACAGAGAAGATTAGAAGCACAATACTCTAGTCTTTAATTCCATCTTGTAATCCAGCATACTCAATACATACACACAGGAGTAGGGTTATTATTCTCCCTGGAGAAGGCCTGAACCTGTATAAAAATCCTCGTGTCTCCATCTCTATGTGATTTCGAGCCTAGAGGAACCCCCGAATCAAACAATCTTTACGTAAATTCGGTTCTAAAATACCGACAATAGCTATGTTCATGTTCAAGGGAGTAGCTTGCCTTCATAAATGTAGGAAGGGTCGGTGTCGACGAATCTCTAGTCAGCTGCTCTCGTCGGTGCTAGTTCGTCTTTTGTAGTAATACGGTAGCACGAATAATAATATAAATAAATACATAGTTGATTTTGAGTGATACTATGGATACATAATTTAGTGGCTTCTAATTTGTTAGTACGATTTAATTTAAATAAAGCTTTTCGAGCCCTCTACTAAGTTAGCACTCCCCACTATAGCCGTTTTACTGTCTAATCGCGTTATGGTCGAAAAACCCGAGGTTCACGTTTAATTAAATTAACATGATTAAAACAGTTCAATATGCCGAACTAAATGCCAGCGATGCACAAGATTGCTACGCGTGCAAAAATAACTTTTTATTAACAAAACAAACGACAACTCAATTTATTTTAGTAATTATTCAACAAATTGGTTCTAAGTTGGTTAATCCGAAAAGACCCAAGTTAAAACATTCAATTGCAAGCATACGCAGCTAACAACTATTTATTTTAATGACAACTGCTACTGAAACAGACATTAATTATAAACTACTCATTTTCCTAATATTTTTCCTAAGCCCAAATTCCTAAACCTAATTTCCTACTTGCCTTATCCTCACCCTCTCTCTATTTTTATAACCGGCCAGCCCAATCCATTCATGCGTGCGCGCGCACACACACATAGCTCCCACCATCCACCTCCATCCTCTCCCCAGATCTCATTCTCTTCTCCCCTTTCACCCAACGCCGCCACAGGTCTCCCCGGCACCGGCCATGGCCGACACCCATCGGACCAGCCACCGCCGACCCTCCACCTCCAGCCTCTAGCGCTGCTCTTGGCCACCATCTGCTTCTTGCATATCGCCTCCCCACAGCCTCCCCTGCCCTCCTCCCAGTGGGCTCGGAAGGCCAGCGCCACCACCACCTAGGTCGGCTCGGCCTCCCTAGGGCCGCCGCTCGGTCCCCTCCGGCTCCTCCCCATCCTCCGGTTCCGGTTCGCTCCTATGGCTCCACCACGCGGGTCCCCTCCGACCGCGCGGTTCGGCCCGCCTCCTGGCTCCATGGCGGCCTCGACCTACTAGCCTAGTGGGCTTCAGCCCGGTCGGCTCAACCTCCCGGTCGCCGGCGCCGCGGCTCAGAAGACTCTCTTGCCTCCCCTTTTCCCCCTAAGCTCTAGCTAAGAAGCTCTTCTAATATGCACAGATGATTGAAGTATTGATGCTTGTTCTTGATGTATGAATGCAGAGCTTGCTGGTTGCTTTGGAATGGACTTGGCTACTAGAGGTGGCTGCTACTAAGGTATGAACTCATCTAATGCTCAATATGCAAATGTATTTACTTGATGGTTGGGGATTGAGGTGGTTTGGGGTTGATGATTGACAATGGTGGTCGGCGATGTGCAGGATGGTGCTGCTGGTGGTGAGGATGTGGTCGCCTCATGCCAGCCTTGGCTGTGCTTTGCTCCCCTGGTCTCCCTCCTTGGCTTGCTTCTTCCTCTGCCTTCGGTTGGAAGGGCTGTTTCTGGATGTGGAGGCAGTGTGCTGGTGGTCTGGGAGTGGAGGGATGAATGGGGTCTGTGAATGGGAGGGGGATGAATGAGAGATGAATGAGAATGGGGGATGAATGGGGGTCTGTATGTGGCTTAAGAATACTTTGGAGGTTGTGCTGTGTGCCTATGAAGTTTGGGGGGTGAATGGCTCAGTACTGAGAGCAATGTTGCTTGTGAATTGGCAAGGTGTGGCTTTTGAGAGTAGGGAAGAGGAATGCAGAACAGGGCATAGGGGGATGACTTGGCTGGTTGACTGAGTTGGGAGATGAGCTGACAGATAACTGATGCACTACTTATCGTTTGATTTGTTGCAAAGCACTCTTGTAAACAATTCAATTATTGATTTATTGCTCTAATGGAAATGGAGATTGTAATTTTCATTTACGATTTTGATTTTACTACCTTACTGGTGAATGCAACAGATTCTTGTATTGAATGCTGAGATTGAAATGGATGAAGGGATATTGATTCTAACGACTATTAATGCAATGCTTGCGAAAGGAAACCCGAAAATACTAACGAGTTGATATTAATTTGGTTGCTTAATAACGATCTGATGCTACGGTTAGCTTATTGCTAAGACAAAATTAATTACCGCTAATTACCGATTACTGCTACTCGATTAGGTCTAAAAACTCGGGTTCTCACACCGCTTGGGCGATCTCCTACTACGGCGACCTTTCTCTTCAGCGACCTCCCAAGTACTACGTTGTTGCTTGCTTTCTATTTTATCTATGCAACTAGAGGTGACCAGTACATGTTTGATGAAATACCCATGCAAAGAGATATTGGTAAATTGATTTATGAGTGGTGGAAAGTGGTAATAGAAAGTAATATTTTCATCTTAGAGTAGTAATTTCACCTATTCGATCAACTTTTTTCTGAAATTATGTGCTTCATTAGATGGAGTAAAACCTTCAGACAAATATTATGAGACGAGTGCATCAGGATAATTTCAGAGATACAAGTAAGGGTAGCTAATGTTATTTCTGAATTAAGCGGAGTCATGGAATGGTAGGCTCAGTTTATTTTTTTTATTCAGGTATCTTTTAATTGAGTAGATGTTGTCGAGATGGCTTTACTGATTAAGGTATTCTTTTGGGTTAGGAGATAACCTTTATATATGCTCTGCTCCGTTTATTTTTCTGTACTCTTCATTTTCTTGTACACTTAGGAGTCATGTGTTGCTTTGAAAAATGTTTGCCACCAAGTGCGCTAGGTCTGTCCTTTTGGCAATATAAGTGACTTCATACATGCTTTTGCTACTATCCGTCAGTGGAGTCAGCTGCTACTACAAGCCCCTTAGGCTGTTGTTATGGTTGTTTTTGTCTTAGGTGTTCTAGGTCCTTTTCTTTTTCTTTTCCTTTCCCTTTTTTCATTTTTCATTTTGGTTACTTTACTCCTCCGGCGTTGTAACATATCTTCATAACCATTTTAATACAATAGTCATAAGGTAGAGATTTTTCTACCTTTTTCTCAAGTTCTGGGAATATTATTTGTCGGACTCAAAGTTAAACCTTTCCCAAATTAAAATATCAGCCTGCTTTTTGATGAAAGTGAGTAGATGCTCTTCAGTTTCTAATTGGACTTTTGTGCTAATGGTAACAATCATGAGAAAAAATATTTTAGAGGATGGTATTTCCATAACTTCAACTAATTGGACTGTTGTTCCTGTACAAAGTGTACGATAAGCTTGGGATGGACACACCGCAGGAGGTTCTTGCCGCATGGGAGTCGCAAAGAGTGGTATAATTTCTGGCAATGCGTAGTTAGTTTGAAAGATTTGCTGCCAACAGAAATTGTAACATTATTTCTATAAAATGCTTCATTAAGATGTAGCTTCTTGATAATTAATTATTCCCTCATTTAATTTTATCATATGAAGAGAACTGCTGGATCCCATGTGGGATCTCCTGATGAGTCTGAAGAATATGATATGGAGGAAGAGTGATGTTTTTTATCCATCAAAAGCTGGTGAGTTTTTATGTATGCACATGCCCTTGTTTGCCACTTTAAAATTGCGTCAGGTGCATTCTTTAAAATTGTTTACCAATCTATCTTGTCTATTGTTTAGTATTGTCATTATATTTTCTTGTTTCCATGCAACACTATTTTCCATCACTAATGCAGTCAGCAGTTTGTTTTGCTTGTTTCAAATTTTGCAGACTTCTGTGGCTAATGGTGGCAGTGGGTAGAAGTCGCTAAGTACAAGAACGCTGATTTCATGGCTCCCTTCGTTTTGCATGGAGCATGTTTTGTTACTTAGGCAGCTAGACACCGTATGGTTATTTCTCTTTTTTTTTATGTTGTTTTTGGCTGCATGCTCTATCAATTCTACCATATCAGCATCACATAGTAGTCTGAACTTGTGCTTGTTTTGCTGCGTCAATTCAACGCTTTTGGATTAGGATTAATAAGTAATTACGTCCATGAACTTGTGAATGGTCACTTGAACTAGAAACTGTCAGATGGTACTTGGAGCTGGAAATTTGTGAGCTTGTGAATGGTCAGTTGTTGCGGATGGACTGTGGTGTATGGATCAGTAAATCAGTGCTTTATGATTATATTTTACTGAAGAACGTACCATCACAAAATTGGAAGGGTATATATACTTAGCGAGCATGTTTTTGTTATAGCTTTACGGTCACGAAATGTATATGGAGTATACTAGAGGTCATGTTTTGTGATGGACAACACGTCACCAAAGATATTTCCCAACGGCTAAAGTCCGGTTGTCAGGAGAAAAGAAGATGGAAACTCTGTTTTGTGGCTGCCAATGCCGTCACGGAATTTTTTCCCAACTAACACCAGCTGTAGAAAAAATTATAATGGAATCTGTTACCGTTGTGTTTAGACTATTGGTGATGGTAGTTGGCTGTCACGAAATGACCATCATGCTGGACCTTGACGGAGTTGCCTCTTTTGTGGGGGTTAAGCTGTCACTAAACATTTCATGACAGCTTGCTGTCACGGAATACTTCAATCGTGACCGATCAAGGGTGATGGGTTGTTGGTGACGGTTTGCTGTCATGCAAAGGCTTCGTGATGGTTTCTGGCCATTTGGTGATGGGATGGGGCTGTCATGAAAAGTATGTTTTCTGGTAGTGTCTCTCTAGCACGTTTCACAACACCATTCTCTTACAATTTCATTTCCAGTGGACCCTCAGTTATTTTAATAATAACACTCCCCTCACCACCCCTCCATCTCCCCCTTCACCAACGTCCACCGGTCTGCCCCTTCACCAACGTCCACCGATACCATCACTCACCCACCACTTCTTCCTCACACTGGCCTCCCTCCACCTTCCTCTCCACTGCACCAGTGTCCCTCTCCCTACCCGACGCCGGCTCTCTCCCTCCTTCCCCATCACCCTCTCACTCCATCCCCATCGTTCTTCAATCGCCACCCTCTCCCTCGTCGCTGCCTGCATCTTGCTCCATCACCACCGCGGGCTCCTTTGCCACCACTGAAACCTCCTCTATCACCAACACAACCTTCTCCGAGCTCACCGCTGAAAACTTCTCCAAGGTCGCCACCATTGACCCGGCTAGATCCGGCTCACGGGCAGTTGGATTTGGCTAGCCGAATCAAGTGTTTACCCAGTGGTCCTCGCATTCGTCACCGTCGTCGAGCTGGTCGCCCTCGCGTTCGTCGCCAAGTCGGTCGATGCTTGGTCGTGGTCCACTTCACCGCATCTAGGTCACACCAGTGCGTAGGGAGCGGACATCTCCGCTCCAACGACGCACGTGGTCGTTGCTTCATGTCTTGTTTTGTGTGTATGACAAGTACTTTAGAAAATAGTGGCATATGCTCTCTCTCCTTCTTTCTCATCCATGTAGGATTTTGCTAACATGGAATAGCTAACCCTAATGGACATACACAGCACCTAACATGTAGAAATTTCAATTTTTTATATATGGGGTGAGAATAATTGATTAAATAGTATAGCCATCTTAAGCTCTTACACTTTCTGTGGGTAACCATATCTTGGTGTGGTGGTGGAGTTGTGGTCGTACGACTTCACCCATCAGGGTTCAAACCTAGTGTCTATGTTTACGTACACGCGAGTACACTTCATCAAGAACTTTGTGAGGTCGCACATTTTTTTCTCCGACCTCCATCTTTGTAGACGAGTACTAAGGGGATGCACTCGCGTGTGTATGTGCGTGCATGATGGTGTGTGAGTGTGCATCTTAATCGTAA
The DNA here is from genome assembly GCA_036346405.1 of Phyllostachys edulis. Taxonomy (NCBI): domain Eukaryota; kingdom Viridiplantae; phylum Streptophyta; class Magnoliopsida; order Poales; family Poaceae; genus Phyllostachys; species Phyllostachys edulis. The sequence continues at coordinate 243,166 of JAYEVD010000061.1, read as the reverse complement.
AAGAAAAACTTACACTTTCAGTGTTTAAATCCTGAAAAAATTACGGTGAGGTTGGCCCAGCTCTTTTATAGACTCGATGAGGTATATTATGCCACGAGCGAACGTGTCCCTCTCCTTACATGTCGTGATCGAACTGTACTAGGCCTAGCCCAATTTCTAGGCCCAACGTCAATTTCGAGCCCAACAGCCAACTAGCTACTCCCTCTCTGGCCTTTGCTCTGATCTGCCTCTGCTCACCCGAATCAACGAGGCACACACAAAGCCCTAACCCACCTCTCGCCACTCGCCGGGGCGCGGAGCAGCGATCGGCGGCGAGGTGCGGGCGCTCGGGCCAGCGAATCCTCATCCAGGCCAGGCGACGGGGCGACGGCCGACAGTGCGGTGAGTTCCTCGTTCATCATACCTCAGAAGTCATATCCATTCTATATTTCTTTTGATCTGGGAGCTACGAATTGGTGAAATTCTGAAATATGTTTGGGGGGAAAATCTTCTTGTGGTTTGCGGGTGTAGAAATATTGAATGGAAAATTTCTATATGGAAAATGAGAAAGTGGGAGTAATTACTGTCGATACAGGTTTTAATAATCTTCGGATCATGGTAATTATGGTATTTCTAATCTGGTGAGTTTGCCCTTGGATAGGAATCGGTGTTAATCCCCTCGGACATTGTATTTTTTTTATTTTGCGATCAAGACATTGGTTGTTTATGATCCAAGGCGATTTGTTTCCATCATTCCCTGAAGATATTCTCATGCTCTTAGTGAAGTGGATTGTTATAAAACTTTTTTTTGTGTATGCGCTAGTCAGATATATCATATATCTGAGCAATTTTTCCATCTATACACATCATTGAGTTCCTTTGAGGACTTTCGAGTTTCCACGCTGGTACCTAACATAGCTGCTCACTTGTTAATTTCTGGATCAGAACTTCAAAATTTTAGATTAAGGCCCACTTTAGTACACCTGGTTCTTGCGCGGTTATTGCTCCAATATAGAACTTTGCAGTTCAATTAAATTTATCTGAGTATGCCTTTTAAGAGTTCTTCATCTTTATCTTTAACATGGTTGAGTTGAAATCAGTGTTCACCAAGTCGTTTTGCACTAGTCGGGCGGCAGCCAATGCCTAGCGTCTAATCGCCAATTAGGCGGGTCTAGGCGGCTGCCTAGGCAGGATAAATCGGCTAGGTGGGCTAGGCAGGAGGGTGTCACCTAGCGCCTAGGCGGGCTAGGCGGCCGCCCTTTAGAACACTAATTGAAATTTTCTCACCGCAACTTGAGCATTTTGTGTTTCCTTTTAAATTGTTTATGCCTTTGTGAGAAACTCATCAATTGATAAATGCTAAATCCACTTGGTTTTTTCAAGGGATCATTTCTCTCTCTAAAATTTCATCGACCAAAATACAAAATTACTGGAGAGGATTTTATCTTACTTTGCCACCTCTATATGGTTGAAATTCATATCCTTAAATACAGTGTTTTTGCCATTTGACTACTTGTAACCTGAAGCTTTGAAGATAATAAGAAATATTTCTTCAAATTAAGTTTCTTATTGTAAAAAGCGTATTCGAGCAGCAGTGAAAGCATTAATGTTGTTGTGATCTTCCAATTTGTCACAGGGTTCAATCTCTGTTATTCATCTGTACGATGTGGGATCTATAGCATGGTTATTAAGGCGTCGCTTAGGCGTCACCTAAGCGGTAAGGCGCTGCCATGGGTCAAGGTGTTGCCCCCGCCTTGCCGCGCATGCCTATTCTAGGTGGTCCTCGGCGATGCGCGGTGGCTCTAGGCGAGGCGGCGTGACGGGAGAGGGGAGATGGATGAGGAAGAGACAGGACCGGACTAAGTCACCGTTGCTGCCGCCGAGGTCGCTGCCGCCTGGCCACCCCTACCGCTGCTCGCTGCTACCGCCTGATCGCCGCTACCGTTGCTCGCCGCTCGCTGCCGCCGATGCGACCCGCGGGGCTGGAGGATGGAGAAGGAATTTCGTGCGAGGAAGAAGTGAGGGGAAAGGGAAGCTCTGGTCAAAGACGTGTAGAAAAGAGAGAGAGGACTAGAGAGATGTGGCATGTGCACTTTTTGACATGAGAGACGCTACAGTTGGTGCTTGCTATCCACGTTTTGGCATGTGCAGCTGGACAAAGCTTGGACTTTGGGATCTTATGCGGCCTTCCAACTTGCTGCCGGCTGCTGCCTTTACTTCTAACCTGCTGTCGACTACTCTGCACTGCCGCCTAGGATGTGTTTAAGGCGTCGCCTCGCCTCGCGCCTTAGCGCTTAAAAGGTGTGAGGGGGGGGGGGCGCCTCGCCTCACCTTACCGCCTTAATAACCATGGTCTATAGTAGTAATGAGTCTGCCAATTTGCATCCTCCTATTAATTGTTTGTGTCATTCAGCCACTCCATAAGTATTGTTACAGAGTATTAGAAGATGCAACCTAGTTACTATAAGATTAACTTTGTTAAGTCACAATTGTAGCTATTGTTATGGTGATAAGAAAATGTCTTTAAGTAGTTTACTTTTTGGTGCAACTTGCAGTGACCCTTGTTAGTTTGTCTCAAATTCTGGTCGATGCATAGTCAAATTCTGGTTGATGCATAGTTGCAAAATCCAATGCAAGATTGATTTGAGACATGTAACTGGGCAATTCAACATTTAGTTTTACTTAAGCAGTGTTTGATTATTTACTTAACTAAAAGGGGGTAGATTACTATCTTGACGAGAATAAAATTAAAATTAGACTTTCGAAAAGTTTGTTGAGGGCCTCAGTTTGGTATCCGTATTATGGAAAATTACTTTTTTCTAAATCTTTTCATTATGCTTTGCAACGGGAACTCCAACCTTCCACTAAATAATGTATATTCATTGTAATTGTATTGTTATGAGAATTACTTGTGAATGGATTAAATATAGTACTTATATTGCTAGGTCCCAAACATTTCTGTGAAAGCATTATTGCTTATGTCGAAAACATTAATAACAAAGTCTCATTGTTTAGTAACGTTGGTTGTAAAACGAGAAAAATAAGCATCGATCAAAAATCAAAATGGACAAATGAACATATATGCTTTGCACGATTGCTTACGTTTGAGCAGATGTGCGTTGAAGTGAGGAGCAAAAAGAAAATTGCCTTCATTCGTACAATATATAAATTAGTATATTTAGGAATAACACCATCATAAAGCTAATATACCAAAATAGAATTGTGGTTACTATAGCAATGACTATTTTTTAGCATAGCCACTGCCAATTCATGTTGCCTCTCATGCGTTATATTCCATCTTGTTAGATGGCGCATGATGGGTCATCCCAAACACGTACAAAGATTAAGTTGTCACTGGAAATACAAAACATTATGTCAATAACAAAAGATGCAATACTAATTATAATTAGAGGAAATAAAAACATTGTTGCACATTTGTACCACTTATCCATGTGGGTTACTTTCCTCGTAGCTATTTGATGTGGAATGCTTTTGATATGTTGAATTGGGCCAAATTTGTGGAACAACTCCGATCACATCTTTTGTCAAATTAGATAGCAGCATTAGAATTGTGAAGAAGAAGAAAACGAATAGTGAAGTAGTTTTTTAGATGAAAAGGTTGCAAATCTGTGAAAATTTGATGTCTTACCAACAATTGACATATTTGGTTTGCTATCAAACTACAGTGAATGATTGACATTCTAGCATGTTTCGAAATTGATAGTGTAAGTACATTATTTAATCTTGTTGACATGTAATTCTCATAACACTACAATGGATTTTTGTTATTTATCTTAGTTTTTATTCTCTTTGTAGATTGTGTTTCAGGTTCTCTTTTATGTGGTATAAGAGAAATGAGGATGGATATTCATTAAACATAAACTTCATTTCTTTTTTTTCAATTTTGGGTAAGACATATTAACTTATTGTATGATGTGGACTTCTCCAACTGGGTAAGTGTACTTGTGACAAGATTGTCTATTTGTTGTTTATTTATTGCATTTACCCTCGTTACTGTAGTTGCTTCACATGATGTGGTTCAGTGTGTGTGTGAAACACTACTATTTAGCGCAAGACTAGGGTTCCCCTTGCAAAGCTTAGGCTCTCTACTAGTCAAACATAGAAGATGAGATACCGATACGCCATTAAGGTTAGTGCATAGTTAATCCTTAATTTATGTCAGAATGACTTATCATTTTGATGCTAAAACTTCGCCTTGTAGGACAGCGTGGCAAAGTTTGCCTGAAGTTATTACCAGTTTTGTCATGCTTTATTGCAGATTTGTGGTTATGTTATTAATTTTTTTCATTGAGCTGATGTTATGACCCTTAGATCATAATAGGGTAAACACCAGCAGGTGGATGCTGGGCGGTTTATGTGTGGCTGAGGAGAGGGGAGACTAAGACTGGGATGAATTTTGTTCTTTCTTTCTTGCTTAATGCCAACGATTACAATAGACCTCCTTATATAGAGGTCTCTTCTAACAGTTATGGATAAGATCAATCTAAATGATGATCTTCCTAACTAATAGATGACCTTCCTAACTAATAGATAACTTTCTTAACTAACAGATGACCTTTCCAATTAACTAATCCTTATATAAGGAAACTATTTAACTATTTAGAAAAAATAGATACTCTTATTGAGGAAGATAATCCATCCCTAATCCCAATGGCACAGTACTCATCTACTGTTCATGCACGGTGCTCTACAGTGAACGCGGTACTGTCTGTGTGGCATCTTCGGTACTAGCGCTGCTGCTGCTGCTCCACGTCCTATGGCTTCCACGCCATAACAGCTGAGCTGTAATATTTCCCCCAAAATTGCATTGTGTTCTCAGACCAAATAGAACAACAATTCATTACTAGCATTTGAGATATTCAATACGCGTTTCATAAGTCAACTGTAGTTGTCTTGAAATGTCATGTCATTGTTATTTTGGCTCATTTGCAAATCTTGTGAGATACTTGTTAGTTGTTACCTCCTGTATATCTAATGTGCCAATGCTTTTTACACCTTTTTGAAACCTTAAAAAAAAAGCCAATGTTTTTTACATATTGTTCACAAATAGAGCTTTTCGTTGTATTAGCTATCCTGAAGTATTTTTCTCCTTTTTCTTTTACAGTTTTAAGTCAAGCACATGTTCAAGACACGCAATGCTTTAGTTGCCACTGGCTTATTGGCCTTCGCTGGTGCTGGCTTAGCATTTCCTTTCTTTTTTGTGTAAGTGTGAACTTTTCATCTTTGTAGCACGTACCAAGAAATTTAGGGAGAAGTATTGTGCATTGACCTTTCTTTTTTTTATCTTCCTCCATTCTTTTTCAGGAAGTCAAATAACAGACCTATTATTGATTCATCAAAGCCTCTGCCACCGCAGGCTACTTTCCGAGGACCATATGTGAATACTGGATCACGCGATATAGGGCCTGATCCTACCAACTACCCCAAGAAGTGATATTTCCTTACTTTTGAGGCACCATTCATCATTTTTTGGACAGAAATCAGTAAAACCTTTACCGTTGATGTTGTTATGAGATTATCATTACGACTTGTATTCTGATCTTGTTCTGTATATTGTAATCGATGTTTCGGCTTTGTGACTTTTGAATATCCATGTGCCCTAGCAATGCAATTACAGTAGTGAACTAGTTTCAGTTTCGGCTAATATTTGCAGAATGCTTCTATAGACCTTCAAGATGTGCAAATTTTGACCAATTTTTGCACTGTTCCGTTTTTGTGCATGTACGTATGGAGGATTAGTTGCATTTTGCTATGAATTTAAGCAGAATATCCAACTAAATACTTTGATATCCCTTTTTATACGTAACAGCCCTCGGATCGGATTAGAGTTTGTGAGATACGGCACGAGCGTGAACGGTATCAAAAACGAAATAGATGAATCTTGTAGAGATAACTAAAATAACAATGATAAAGCAACCACGACAAGAGAGATTTTAGTGAAATTGATTGCAAATACCTTAAGAACGACCTCAAAAAGTACAAATAGATTGTCGCTTTCTCACAGTCCTCTTGAAGCCTAACTCTTCTATATCCTTGCCTTATACAAGAATCTAGTGTTAAAAAATAACCTAGCATCTAATCCTCATGTGTGCCCTCTATTTTGGATGAGTACCTCTTGATTGGCCTATGGCTTGCTTTTATATGGTCACCCCTCATAGCTTTATATATCCTCGAAGTATGAATTCTTATCTTAGTAACATTACTGTAGAAATTAGTGTAGCACACATCTCCAAGTCCTAGTAGGTTAGGATATGAGTCACCTTACTCAACAATCTCCAACTTGACTCTTATCCGCTGAAGTCGTTATGCTCTTCTAAGAATTCGCTTCAAGTTGGCTCGCCTATTTTCCCCTATTTTTTTTTTGTTTTTTCCTCAAAGGGGCTCAAGCACATCACCGCAATATGCGTGTCAGTATCCAGGCTAGCCTGTCTGGACCCTCTACCTGAGAGCACTTTCCTTGTGTAGTTTGGTTAACCACATATCTTGTTCCTATAGCCCTTCATTCCATAGGTTTGTACCGCCTCCGAGTTTTACCTGCTCATCGGTAGCGCATGGTCGGTCCTACCACGTCTTCCTTCTTTCAGCATCTCACACCTTCGCCTCTCCGACTGCTAGATTTTGTAAGCATCTTTGCAGTTCCGCCCTGATGCTTTGCTAACCATCTCACAAATCAGATTAACCCGATCTTGGCTCTGATACCACTTGTTATACTCTAATACCCCTTCTTATGTGCAACAGCCCTAAGAACGGATCAACGTTTGTGAGATATAACACGAGCATGCACGGTATCAAGAACAAACAAGATGAATCTTATAGAGAGAAACCGAAATAACGGTGACGAAGCAACCACGATGAGAAAGAAAGATATGACGAAGCTGACCGCAAATTTGTTAAGCATAACCTCAAAAGAGTATAAGATATTGTCGTTCTCTCACAATCCTTTCGATCCTCTTAAGTCCCTCGGATCTTTGCCCTATAAAAGAATCTAGTGCTAAAAAATAACCTAACTCCTAATCCTCCCATGTCTCATCTACTTTGGATGAGTACCTCTTGCTTGGCATGTGGCTTGTTTGCTTGCTTCTCTATAGCCACCTCTCATGGATTTATATACTACCCCTAGTCCTCCTCCAGATAGGAATTCTTATCATAGTAGAATTATTGTAGGAATCCCAATAGCACACCTCTCTAAGTCCTAGTATGTTAGGATACGAGCCACCTTACTAATAAAAAACCCCTTCAATGTGTGCACTATGCAGATAGGGATGGAAACACCCTCCCATCTGTTCTCCCTATTTAGCGATCGGGGACAATTTTCCTCCAGACCCAATCCTCACTCGAGATTTGGTGGGAAATGGGCCCCAACAGAGACATAAATTTGAATGAAAATAATATAGTTTTATAAATTTATCATATGTTTATGCAGAATATTAATACACGAGAGGGTAGAATAACACTAAATGACTTATGTATTATGGATTATACAAAACTATATTAGGCTTGAGAGAAATACCAATGTTTTAGACATTTATACGTATAACTCAACGTCTATATGAATGTATATCGGGGTACAGCAGGAAACGGTTTCCGTCCCCATCCCATATAAAGATACCGGGGACAAAAATTTCGCATACCTATCCCCTAACAGAGTGAGGAGAATTGTCCGTAGGTCGTTGGGAGCAGGGCTATTGCCCATGTGTAGACCTTGTTTTGTTTGTGCGACTATTGCCACCTTTGTGTTCTAATTATCATTTCAAACTCTACGAAATATTAAAATCATATAGTGAACCTCTGTTTGTTATATCTATACTTTTGTGGTGTTTTTGAGTGCCTTAAGTTTATTTTATGGTCCACTACATAAACGATGAACCATAAATTGCTGAATAGGCTCTCTATGGTTCTTTTGACATGGCATGCCTTGTGGGCGCATTATATCAGCTCTGAAGATGATGTAGTCCAGAACTTTTTTTTAATTAACCTTTTTTTTAATTTATTTTAAAGTTAACCCCGACGCACTTTATTTCTAATTCTGACCTCTTTGGTCACGCCACGGGGGTGGCGTGACAAAACAATACTGTCACATGTCAGAATAAATCCCCAAAATAGCACTTTTTGTCACGCCACTGGTTGTAGCGTGACAAAATAACACTGCCACGCCACTTCCAGTGGCGTGACAAGAGTTTGATTAGAAATAGGCTGGCGTGACAATGTTGTTTTATCACGCCACGGGTGATGGCGTGATCAAAGAGATCAGAATTGGAAATAAAGTGCGTCAGAGGTTAACTTTAAAATAAAATTCAAAAAAAGGCTAATTAATAAAAAAAAATTCTGTAGTCCACTACATCATGTAGCCGATAGTCATCGATGTGAAACACAGTGATGCGAGTTACCTCGCGTTATGGCGAGCAAATACGGTCCTGACTCACTCCTGAGTCCTGACCTCTTTCTGCCGGTTACTGACCGGGGTTTTTTTTTTCCTGCTCCTGACATCTTCCTTTTCTCTCTTTTGCCTAGTGGGAGTGTTGCCGCCGGAAGATTTTTATTTTTCCAGACAGCAGCACCACATCCCTACGATATATGTTCCGCTCGCGCAATACTCCTTTTTGCCGATAAATAATTGCTTGTCGATCGCTTGTATTCCTTAGAGCTTTTAGAGGGCCTGCCGGAAAAATCAAAGTCTTTCTCTTCCCGTCCCGGATCAAAGTGAGGCGAAGGTGGTTAACTAGCAACTGGACTCACTGCACTCGAAGAAGATAGGTAAGCGTTTTTCTTTCTCTAGCGCATATTAGTTTAGGGTTTTCAAGGTCCACCTCCAATCTTCGTCTGTTTGCCCCCCCCCAACTCAACCCTGGCGAGTACTTTAACTTGGTCAGTGTTGTTTTCTATTCACTCATGATCAGGCCTGGCCTGGTCGACCCGATCAAACTATTTCATGATCTGGCCAGATTTACGCTCTCTCAGAAAAATGGAGGGAAAACGGCTAAAATCAGTCTTAGAATTGGAAAATTCAGTATGTGACGTGCTAATCGAATTTTCAGCGCACCAACGGAGGGACGTGAACCAGCGAAAGCAGCGTGATTCGCCATTGCATCTACTCCTAAACATGGCCGACTCAACAATGGATGCTAACTTTGACGACTCCTTCATGTTGGCTCAACTTCTCTTCTCTCACTACTACAGAAAAGGTCATCACAGACGGTTCGAAAATATCATCACAGACAGTTTCGTGAGCCATTTGAGTTTATGGATCAGTAATGACATGAGATCATCATAGACGGTTTTTCAACCATCTGTGATAACCCTTATCACAGACGGTTCGTAACTCATAACCGTCTGTCATAGTCAATTATCACGGACGGTTCGTAGCAAAAATCGTCTGTGATAGTTGACTATCAAAGACGGTTTTTGCTACGAACCGTTTGTGAAGGATATATACAGGACAAAAAAATGGTGTGGCCGCACCACGAAGCGCCCCTCATCACCGGCTGCAGCCTGAACGCCACCGGCATGGTGTGCATTGCGTTCCGCAACGTCAATTCTCCACTCGCCGACCTCCCCGGCTCCACCCGAACCACCACCTCTCCCCTGCTTAGAGGCCGACAGGAAGACCGGATGACACGGGGGAGGCCCAATCTTCTCGATGAGGAACCGTGGATGATTGATGCGAAGTAGACGATATCACTAGCTAAACACTCGCGCCTATGCACGAACCCTCAACTCTTTGGAAAACACCCAAAACACACCAGATAGATGATCGTCACGAGACCACGAGTGATGAACGTCAAGTCCCCAATTCCCAATGGAACGACGGCTTGATCTTGAATGGTAGAACGAATAAATGAATCACACAGTCCTCTCTCAAAGTCCCCACATGAACTCTGGTTTCGAAAGAACAAGCAATAGCTATGTTTCAATTCTTGTGTATAAACTAGTCTAATGAATACAAGTAGGGTGCCAGGGTATTTAAGGGCGCCCTCACCTCTCTCACACAAGGCTCGGCCTAGGGCCGGCTATTTCCTATTTGGTTTTTAAGAAACTGAATCAAACTCTTAATCTAAAAATACTATTCGGATTTACTGTTCATCACATCTACTATTCACGCCATGCACTGTTCACACCTTGGTCTTCCACGCGATTTGGGCTTGCATCATGTGGTTTGGGCCTTGGTCATGTAGATGGGTTTTGCTCCTTGCATCATTGCATTGACCAGCCCCTTGGTTGACTTCATCTCCCTGGGCTAGCGGCATAGCCTCACCTCCTTGGCTGCATGGGCCATAGGCCAGTGCCTTGACCTCCTCTTTTGATGGGTCCCTTCCTCCCACGCCTCCCTCTTGGGGTCCATCATTGTATGTTCTCAAATCTGAGCACACATAAAACACAAGTTTTAGGTAGTATAAAATTCTCATCAAAAATATTATTATGCTCAGCTAGGAGTGAGTTCACCTCGTGTTGAAGTTGTTTGGCTCGTGCTCTAGTAATTGGCCCCTTAGGCAATTGTAGAGTGATATCTTGTTCTTGTGAAGATGGAAAACTATAGATGCCCTCGTCATCCGGAAGCACGACAAGGGAACACATTCCAAACCCTAGGAATAGTAGCAAAGAAATCAAACCAATGAGAAAGGGGAATGGAGAGATTAATGAGTGGAATGAGCTCACCAGGGTCTTAGGGGCATCGATCTAGATGTCGCGAGGTTGGCCCTGGATGGAGACACGACTGAGGCGCGCGGGCTTAGGAAGTGGAGACCGGCCTCCACACCGAGCTCACCACAACGCGATGGGATGGGATGAGAGGCGGGGATGGGAGCTCGCCACAGTGCCTCCAGGATGGTCGACAGTACGGGAGAAGAGGCGGGGATGAGATGAGAGGGTGGGGAGGGGGACGAAGAAGAAGGGGCGAGAAGGTGGGGAGGTAGGGGGATGTTAGGAGGGTGGTGCCTACCGTTCGATATTGAGGGAATGAATGAGCGAGATGGGTGAAGAATCTAGACCCTCTATTATATTTTAATGGAGTATTTTGGTGATTAATGACAAATCTATTTGTGAGACTAACACGTTTATTGATATGCATATTGCTCAGTCTCAATTGGATAAAAAGGTGAAAATCAAAGAGGTATGCATTCGACATCATATTCTTATATATTGTTGCATTCCTCGAATCCAAAATATAGGTTGAACTTCACCAAAAAGTTTAACTTGAATATGTGCATATGTTTTTATTACACATTCGTGTATGCACACATTTAGGGGGAGTTCACTCTATGTTTTGTGGTTTCATTAGTATTGATCCATATTTCTTTATCCATATATATTGGGGATCTCTACTTTGAAACATATCCTTTGAGTATATAAAACTTGTGTAGTTCATATATACTCATATTACTTTATATTCAATTATTTGAAATTGTGTTGTGGGACTAACATGTGTGCTAAGATATTTAAAGGCTTAGTCCCAGTTTATGGATGGCGACATGGTAATGGAAATGCATGACAATAGAGGGATCATGGCTAGTAGCTTGATAGCATGATCTTGTGCCATGTGGATCGATTTAGGATCATGCATGCATTTGAATTTGAGTTTGAAAGCTCTAAGTGCATTTGTCAGAAATCGGCAGAACCGGAGTTATACTGGCGGTTATACCGATTTAAGCGGTCGCATCAAGACTTTACTTGGCGGTATTACGAAGTTTTGATCGGTTCACCAATCGAAGCGCTAATGCGGTACGACCGGCTCTTTGAGCGGTACTACCGTATTGCGGTCATTCCGATTTCTAGTTGGCGGTTTGATAAAACCAGAACCGATGTAATTTTGGCTCAGAGCTCTCTTTGGCAATCGGTTGTACCGCACTTTAGAAACGGTTCTACCGCTCAGCGGTTGTACCGATTTTTATGTGTTGGAAATATGCCCTAGAGGCAATCATAGAGATGATTATATTTCATTATGTTCACAATATTTGATAATATGTTATCTTGTTCCTTGAATGAATCATCAGTCATGAAGATTAACGAGTATGTGACTTGTTGGTGAAACTCTTTTTAACTTATGATGATGTCGTTTTAAAAATATCCCTGGTCGAAAGTCACTGGTCGGAACACTAATGACTCCACGACCAGCGCATGTATTGATTGATGACCACGTTTCACCGGTCATGGATATAGGGATATCGAATCAGTAATGTGGACACGTGTTAGAGAACATGGTGTTGGATAAGACCCACCTTGAGACAATATTGAGATTGTTATGATTCTATGTGTCGTTAGTTGGTCTCAAGCAATGATGATGTATAATCCTTAGACCGAGATCAAGATGGTTTCCTACATGTGTAATAGCACTCTTAGGGGTTGCCAAACGCGCTAGAATCGGGTGGTTATAAAAGTAGCTTTGGGTATGCTATGAAACATGCAGAGGATGTGACTGGTCGGATATGGGATTTGCCCTCCTAACATAACAGAGAGATATCTCTGGGCCCTCAAGTGGTCGGATAAAGAAAGTGCATGGCCATGCATCGGTGGTCGAAGAGTTCGACCACATGAGGTTATCCGATACTCGATCGAGAAAGCATTGAATACCCATGGATGACACAACATCTCACCGGAGTTCAACCAGATATCGTGAGGCAAAGGAGAATACATGAGTAAAAGTTAGTTCGACCAGCTACGGACTGGTCGTATGGAGATACAAGCAAGTCGTAGACTGGTCGAACGTAATCACAGAGTGGTCGAAACCAAGTCGTAAGGAGTTACGAGTTGGTCGTGATCAAATACGAACTGGTCGTATAGAGATAGGACCTAGTCGTAAGTGATAAGGACCTGGTCGTAGATCATATTGCATTAAGGTTCGTCCGATATAATTTGTGTGTATTCGGGAATCGTTATGTTCTGCTAGGAACCGCTACGACTCGTGGTCGGAAAGGGTTTCCGAGTCACAACCGAACTACACATGAACCTAACGGGTCACACACTTAACGGGTTGGAACAAACCAGTACGAATATGATTCGTAAAGCGTGTTTGGATAGGATCCATCACGGGCCTATATAAGGAGATGCATGAGCCTGTTGGGAGATAGTAGTCGACGCAAGTTGCCCTACCGAAACCCTAGCCGCCATCTTCTTGAGAGCCTCCCCGTGCGATTTGGTGCTAGCACACCGGCGTACGGTTGTTCCTTCCCTGGACGTGTGGATACCATAGAGGCGCTTCTACGTTGTTGCGCTTAAGGACGATCCGCAATCTTCGCAAGGAACTGCAGAGGTCCTGAAGGAGACGATCAACTCACGAGGACGTTGGACGATCGACTACGACCGGTACATCGACGTGCTCTTCGTCGGACCAGGCTGCTCCGACACTTCTTCCGCTGCTCTGCGCGTCTAGTGGTAACGATCTGTGATCATCTTCTTGCTTGGCTTCCTGGTTTACGTGGTAGAAATTTTGATTTGTCGCTATCGTAGCCTACCCGTATCCCTTCATTATGTGCCGGTACTGTTTTTCCAGAGAGCGTGTCTTTTCGGTAAGTTTGAAACCTCGCATCGGTAGTACCGCCTTCGGCGGACGATCGACTAAGCGGTAATACCAAGAACTTGGTTGGCGGTAGTACCGGTCCGTGATTTTAACGGCTTGTTTAGAAGCATTATTGCAGGTATATCTTGGTAATTGATGTTAATCATTATGGGACTAACATTTTCCATGAGTTGGATGAATAGGTTATGTTCCAGGGTAATGGAGACTTCAGATGGCATCATGAGTTGATCGTCATCAAGTCAAGGTTCGACAAGAGGATGCATCATGTGTTGATGCATATCAAGATCTCGAAGAAGAGATGATCATGAGTTGATCATCAAGTCAAGAGAAGACTCATCATGTGTTGATTGAGGTCAAGTAAAGGATGCATCATGGGTTGATGCATGTCAAGATGATGACCCGGACTTGAAGTGAAGATGTGCGTCATCAACCTTCAAGAAGATGCTCAACGCAAAGGTATGACTAGCTAGGGCTAAGGATGTGTTCCTAGTCTTTTACCGGTCTTGGTGTTTGGTTGGAAGACCGGATTGCTAGTATAGGTTGCTGTACTATTAAGAGGGGTCTTGTCTAGTAGCTTGAGTCTCATCATGTGTTGATAACTCAATCTCACTTGCTCTAGCTCTCCGTGGCATGATGCTATTATTTGCAAATGTGTTTTGCAAATAGTCGAGACTCATGCATTTAATCCTTGTAGCATGTGACTATACTTTGCAAATGTGTTTTGTAAATGGTTGAAGTCCATATACCTACTCCTTGTGGCATGATCTAAGTTTGCAAATGTGTTTTGCAAATTGTTGGGATTCATGTATTTTCCCTTGGCATGGTCTAAGATTGCTTGTTGCTAATACTTTGGACTTAGACCATGGTAGTGGCTCTTTGGAGTTGTGCTTTTTGATTTTATAAAATATGTTTGAGATCAAATCAAATAGGTGGGTTGTGTAGCCCTCTGAATAAGCTTTCCATAGAGTCCAAGATCACTCAATTCCGACATCGGAGTCAAAAGTTATAACCTTTTTATCGAGTGTCGTCTGTGCTGATTTTGGGTTGCGGTACGACCGCCATGAAAAGAGCGGTACGACCGCCCAGAACGGTTGTACCTGCCCTTGTGAGTGTGGTACGACCGCTCCAAGTCTGTAACGGCTAGTTTTGGGCTGTTTCGACTCCTAACGGCTAGTTTTTGGTGTAGGGGTTATAAATACCCCCCTGGCCAGTTGAGAGACAATCTTTGGCATCTCATTTCACTCTCTTGAGCTAGTGTGAGCTTCTCCTCTCAATTGTGCATGTGTTGCACCTTGTGAGTAAGGAGAGAGGTCTCTAGTTGCATGTGTTGCATCTAGAGGTAGATTTTGTATCCACTTGAGCTTGTGCATTCATTGCACGTGGTGAGAGTCAAGCAAGGGGCTTGACTTATTACTCTTGGTGTTTGCCGACACCTAGACGGCGTGGAGGCATCGTGGATCGGTGATCTTCTCAAGAAACTTGTGAGAAGACCCGGCGTGTTGTGAAGGTTGGAGCTCACCTACCCGAAGCGGGAAAGAGCTACCACTAGTGAAATTGGGGTGTTTGGCTTAATTCGTGGAGCCGGTCCAATTGGTTTGGGCTTACCTCAACGTGGATTAGGGGAGACCGGCAAGTCTCCGATCACCACGGTAAAAACATCGTTGTGTTATTATGGTTTGATTTCTTGTGCTTTACTATATTGCAATTTACATTCCTTATATTAAATTGCTTACTTGTATGTGTATGATTGCTATCCTTTTATAGTCTCATATTGTTGGTGCACATAATAAAGACTAGTTGATTTATACTTTAATTGTGAAAAACCGAATTGATTTACAATTCCGCATAAAACTCGGTTTTAGCCAAAAGATTTTAAAAACTGCTTATTCACCCCCCCTCTAGTCGGCCTCCTCGATCTTACAAGTGGTATCAGAGCTTGGTCTCTCATTTATTAGACTTAACCGTCTAGAGAGTAAAGGATGGCGACTAGAGATTTAGTGTACCTTGGTGAAGCACCTCTATTTGATGGCACAAATTATGCTCATTGAAAAATCCGCATGTCATGTTATTTTAAGGCTATGGGCCTAAATATATAGCGGATAGTAGATGTTGGCTTTTCTCCTCCATTGGATCAACTTGCTCCAACAACTGAGGAAGAGAAATGCTTACATCTCGACGCTCAAGCAACTAACGCGTTATTTAGTGCTTTGAGTGTAGATGTGTTTGATGCCATGTGTGATCTCAAAAATGTTCATAAGATGTGGACCTATCTTCAAGAATATTATGAAAGGTCCATTTAAACTAATGAGGATTGCATACAAGAGTGGACGTCGGGAGAAGAATGCTCAATCTCTAACTCCGACGATGAAGAGTCCAGAAGCCCCTCCACATCAACTTCTAGCTCCGACGATGATGACACATCAACTCCATCTACATCGCCTCATTGTTTTATGGCTAAAGGTAAAAAGGAGGTAAACGATAATAATAAACCTTCATATGATGAGTTGTTAGATATGCTAGAAGAACTAAATGATTATTTAGGAAAGGAGAAATCTAAATTCAAGGTTTTGAAGAATGAGTATGTCTCGCTTCAAAATGATTATAATGTTTTAAAAGATGAACATAAAATTCTCCTCCTAAATGAACTTAAAAAGCCTAAAGTGGATATTGGCATTGCTTGTGATTTATTAGATGATATGCCATGTGTAATTGCTAACTCTTGCATTTCATCTAAAATCAATATATCCACTTCTTGTGATGATTTGATTGATATACCTTATTGCTCTAAATTAGATTATTCTATTTCTTCTATGCTTGTTGAGACTAACCTTGTAGAAGAAAATAATGAGCTCAAGGCCCAAGTCAAGAAATTGACAATTGACATGGAAAGAAGCTATAAAGGAAAGGCCACTCTTGATGAAATATTGAGCAAGCAAAAGTGCTTACAAGATAAGAGTGGAATTGGCTTCACTCTCAAGAAGAAGAAAGAAAATAGCAAGACAAGGCACAATGCAAGACACACGAAGAATGTCAAGTGCTTTGATTGCCATAAAAGGGATATCTTGCCTCCATATGCCCAAACAAGATGAATGAAAAGAGAGGATTTGGTTTCACCACCAAGAAGAAGGTGAAGAGCATCCCAAAGCAAAATGGAAGATAATTCAAAAATGTCAAGTGCTTTGGATGTAAGAAGAATGGTCACATTGGCTTGGTGTGCCCAAATCAAATGGATGACAAGTCAATGTCATCAAAGAAGAGGCAACCGGTGTTGAGCAAGATAAGAAAACAAGTAGGGGAAGCAAAAGTCCAACTTGCTACAATTGCCGGGAGAAAGGACATTTTAGTAAGGAATGTCCCAAAGGTATCACTCCTAAGCCTATCATCTATAATGATCATTATTTGCTTAGGAAGGATATAAATGACAATGTGCTTGCTAGAATTGTTAGTTCACCAAAGATTATTGTTAAGGCCATTTGGGTGTCCAAATCTATTGTGACTAACATTCAAGGACCCAACCAAGTGTGGGTACCAAAAGGTGCTTAAATGTTAAATAGGTACTTGGAAAAGCATTGGAGGTTTGGCTCACTCATAAAGAGGTGGATTCTATCATATGCAAAATATGGAGCCAAGCTTGAGGAAGATTAATTCATATCATAAACTAATGCTATATCGGTAACAAGTATTTACATTAAAGTATCTAGCCCTTATGCCTTGTGTAGGTTGCATTCATGTAAAATCTTAAAAAGGGTGTTCTTACTCTTGTGCTAAATTTTATTTATTAATTTCTTGAGCAAGAAATTAGTGGCACATTAAGGGTGAGTGCAAAATCATAACCATGTATATCTCATCTCTAAATGTGCCCAAATAAATTAAAGTGCTAGAATTGTTTTGGTAAATTGAGCCATTTAGCCAAAAGTCAAAATTTTGAAATTATTAGTATAAACTTTGAAAAACTAGTTGCAAAATGTATACAAATGCTTTTAAAATGTTTTGCAAAGGTTTTGGCTCAAGAAAAATCTATTTCAAATGAAAATGAGTTTCTAACCAAAATTATAGATCTTAGAATCTTGTTTTTGACGAAAACTAGATTTTTGTGTAAAATCTATTCTAGAAAGAATTTGACATTTGTCCCAAAATGAAAATCCTAGAGTTGGTCATTCTAAACAATTTTGGTATTCAAAAGATTTCCAAAAGACCAACTCATCAAAAGTTATTTGATTTCGAATTTCACCCAAAATTCTAGTTTGACCAAAGTGGTCACTTTCTAGCACTTAAGTGAGTTTCACCATATGAGCCAAAATTATTCACATGAATAGGTCCATAATGGTATTCATAACTCATACATGAAATTTGATGCTTAAATTCCTCATTTGCTCATTTTGGTTCATTTGAAGAAGTTTCTCAAAAATGAGTTTTATTCGCAAAATCAAAAGACTAATTCATAAAAACTATGTTCATTGTTGTTTCTATCTCCAATCTAATGCATAATGATCCTAGATATATTTATTTGAATACTAAAACTAAGGATCATTTGCATAATTCTCTACTCCAAGATCTATCCTTGAATCTCCAGGAAAATCGGAACAATTAGCGTTATTCCCGCGGTATAACCGTTTGTCGGTACGACCGGCCTTTGAACGGCGGTTCGTCCGAACATCGGTATGACCGGCCATTGAACTACGGTAGTACCGATTTTGCTGACATTGCAGTCAATTGAATCCATTTCAATTCTATTCTATTCTAAATCCTTTTTGGTTGCCTCCCTCAAGTCAAGTTGATCCTTATTATCCTTGCAAGCCACCCACATATATTTTGTTGACTCCAAATACCATTTTGATCGCCTTGTGATATATTTATCATTCAAGTGGTATTCCCTCAAGTGGTAGCTTATTCTTGATCACCTTGACCTCGGCATGGCATTCATATTACTTGTTTTTACAAGTGGTATTTTTCAAGTGATATCATCTTGTCTTTACAAGTGGTATTCTTTTAAATGATATCATCTTATCCTCTTGTGGTATCCTTCAAGTGGTATCTTTCATGTACCAACCTATGAGTGATATCTATTCCATTCCTTGCCGATCAATTCTTTTCAAACCAAGCTCTCTCCGATACCTCCGATTCATGATATGCTTTTTCAAGTGGTATCTCTCTAAGGCTTATCTCTCCAAGTGGTACCAAGTTTCTACAAATGGAATTAATTATTCTTGGTATCATCTTTTCTCTCAAATGAATTCTCTATTTCTCTCTTCTCTTTGGATGCATTCTTTGAAGATCTTTGCAAGAGAAGTTCAAGCACCTTGAGATTTCAAGTCTTGTCGACGCCTGTTCTCTTCAAGTGGTTTCAACATGTGGATTTACAAATGGTATCTACGAGTATTATTTACAAGTGATATCTACATGTATTACTAACAAGTGGTATCGTCGACTCGAGGTATCTACAAGTGATGTTCAAAGACTATTTTACAAGTGGATACACATAACAACATTTGGGAAAATGTTTTGGTGCCAAATGTCAAGAAGAGAATTTGGTTGCAAATATTGTTCAAAGGAAAGAGGTTGAAGTCATCATGAGTTTTGGATGAATAAACCTCAAAGAGATAACAAAGGAGAAGATAACGAGATGGAAGAGAATCCTTTGTGTGTCAAAGGAGAAGAAAGAATTTTCAAAAGGAACCTTTGTGTAAGGGGGAGTTAGTTCTTTGAGAAAAACTTATTAAATATTTTGGGCTTACTTAAAAGGGGTAAAGTATTAATATTGGGAAAACTATTTTACCTATTTGCCCAAAATGATTTATGGATCTTATGAATGCATGATTTCATGCTCATTTGCTTCATCTGATATTTTTGGAGTGAAATTGTCAATAATATGCAAGTTTAGCCTTTTAAAGAGCCTCTTTAGTCAAAAATCAAAAATCTTGTTTAAAAAGATCAAATTTGTGAAAAACTAGATACAAGTATTTAAATATATATTTCAAATGTTTTCCAATGCTTTTGAAGTAAAAATTCCTGTTCTAGAAACAAAATATCAAATTTGGCCTCAAAATGATCTTGTATGATCTTGTTTTTGAATTCAATGACATATTTCCATAAATCAAAATCTATCGAATTTTTGAAAAAGTTGTCAATACCAAACTCGAAGGGTTGGTCATTTCAAACATTTCTCTAGTTCAAAGTTTTTACAAAGACCAACCACTGAAAAGTTATATCAATTTGAAGTTCACCGAAAAACAAGGTTTTACCCAAAATGACCTATTCTTGCATATAGTGAGTTTCGCTATTTGAGCCAGATTTCTTTGCGTATCTTGGCTTGAAATAGTATTTCTAACTCATACAAAGCCATGAAAGTGAAAAACTCCATGAAATTCAAATTGGTTTGCATTTTGAACCTTCAATGCAAAATCATTATCTTTATGTGCCTACAATGCGCATTTTGCTTTATCTTTTGAAAGAAAAATCGTTTTATCAAAATTCTTTTTGAGAAACATTATAAATAGTCAAAAGTTAAAATATAGAAATTTTCAAAGTATTTGGACTTTATTTGAAAAGGTTTTGCGTTTTTCTTCTCTTTATGCAAAAATCATGCCTTCAAAGCTCATTTTGGCATATCTTTTGAACGGAGACTCCTTTTTCGAAAATTCTTCTTGGAAAAGTTTCTTAGGAGTCCAAAGTTCATTTCTGCAAAATTTTAAAGTATTTCAACTTGATTTGAAAAAGTTTTGACTTTTTCTCTCTTTAATCAAATGCTGAAATTTCAGAATTCTGCGTTGTTTTGAGCTGATTTGTGAATTTTGTATCTCCAAATGGATTCACAATCTGAGGAAGACATAATGATAACTTTTTGTCCTCTATATTTTATCTTATATTCTAAATTTTCTCATATTTATTGGGACTGTTTCAGCATATTTTTCAGCTATCCTTCGAAGCTCAAATGAAATGTCAAAATATAAAAACCTGAAATTTTCTGTTTTCTGAAACTTTGTGATTTTTATATCTTCAAAATGGTTGCTATTTGGTTAAGCCTCCTAAAATTAAAAGTGTGTGTATTTATAAGGACTAGCTCCATGATTTATTTCAAATTTTGCGGAGCTTGTTTGCCTACCTTTTTCAATTGTTCTAAGAAAGTTGTGAGCTCAACATGATTTCAATTTGTGAATTTGTGAAAATGAGCATGGTATCTTCATGAAAAATGTTTATTGGGAAGATTTCAATGATGAGTTTATTTGAATGTGTTCCAAATATCATCTCTTTTAGTTGAACTCCAATATGGCCTCATTTCGAGTTATTTTGTTCTCTTCAGCCATAAAAGAGGAGTTTGTGGAAATGTTTTACGGTCTCAAAAGGGGGAGAATGCTATGCTCAAAATAAAATGAGTTCAATTGCCAAGCTCTTTCTTTTGCAACATCTTTATATTGGCTTGAATTTGTTTTGGATTTTTTGGTGTTTAACGCCAAAAGGGGGAGAATATTTATATCATCAATGCAACATATTTGGATTCTCTCTATTCTCTCTTGTATTGTTTTCACCTTTTCATGTATAGTACAAAAGGATAAGTTAAATTGCTTAATGACATACATGGATATAGTTCAATAGCTTAAAATTCCTATCTTATGTTGGTTTATATCCAAATATTCTTATTGGTAAAGGATTTGTCATCAATCACCAAAAAGGGGGAGATTAAAGAATCTAGATCCGCCATTATATTTTAATGAAGTATTTTGGTGATTAATGACAAATCTATTTGTGAGACTAACACGTTTATTGATATACATATTGCTCAGTTTCAATTCGACAAAAAGGTGAAAATTAAAGAGGTATGCATTCGACATCATATTCTTATATATTGTTGCATTCCTCGGATCCAAAATATAGGTTGAACTCCACCAAAAAGTTTAACTTGAATATGTGCATATGTTTTTATTACACATTCGTGTATGCACACATTTAGGGGGAGTTCACTCTATGTTTTGTGGTTTCATTAGTATTGATCCATATTTCTTTATCCACATATATTGGGGATCTCTACTTTGAAACATATTCTTTGAGTATATAAAACTTGTGTAGTTCATATATACTCATATTACTTTATATTCAATTATTTGAAATTGTGTTGTGGGACTAACATGTGTGCTAAGATGTTTAAAGGCTTAGTCCTAGTTTATGGATGGCGACATGGTAATGGCAATGCATGACAATAGAGGGATCATAGCTAGTAGCTTGATAGCATGATCTTGTGCCATATGGATCGATTTAGGATCATGCATGCATTTGAATTTGAGTTTGAAAGCTCTAAGTGCATTTGACAGAAATCGGTAGAACCGGAGTTATACTGGCGGTTGTACCGATTTAAGCGGTCGTATCAAGACTTTACTTGGCAGATATCGAAGTTTTGACCGGTTCACTAATCGAAGCGCTAATGCGGTACGACCGGCTCTTTGAGCGGTACTACCGTATTACGGTTGTTCCGATTTCTTGTTGGCGGTTTGATAAAACCAGAACCGATGTAATTTTGGCTCAGAGCTCTCTTTGGCAATCGGTTGTACCGCACTTTAGAAACGGTTGTACCGCTCAGCGGTTGTACCGATTTTTATGTGCCGGTACTGTTTTTCCAGAGAGCGTGTCTTTTCGGTAAGTTTGAAACCTCAATCGGTAGTACCGCCTTTCGTCTTGATACGACCGACCAGCGTAATACCGCAACTTGGTTGGCGGTAGTACTGGTCCAGCATTTTTAACGGCTAGTTTAGAAGCATTATTGCAGGTATATCTTGGTAATTGATGTTAATCATTATGGGACTAACATTTTCCATGAGTTGGATGAATAGGTTATGTTCCAGGGTAATGGAGACTTCAGATGGCATCATGAGTTGATCGTCATCAATTCAAGGTTTGAGAAGAGGATGCATCATGTGTTGATGCATATCAAGATCTCGAAGAAGAGATGATCATGAGTTGATCATCAAGTCAAGAGAAGACTCATCATGTGTTGATTGAGGTCAAGTAAAGGATGCATCATGGGTTGATGCATGTCAAGACGATGACCCGGACTTGAAGTGAAGATGTGCGTCATCAACCTTCAAGAAAATGCTCAACGCAAAGGTATGACTAGCTAGGGCTAAGGATGTGTTCCTAGTCTTTTACCGGTCTTGGTGTTTGGTTGGAAGACCGGATTGCTAGTATAGGTTACTGTACTATTAAGAGGGGTCTTGTCTAGTAGCTTGAGTCTCATCATGTGTTGATAACTCAATCTCACTTGCTCTAGCTCTCCGTGGCATGATGCTATTATTAGCAAATGTGTTTTGCAAATAGTCGAGGCTCATGCATTTAATCCTTGTAGCATGTGACTATACTTTGCAAATGTGTTTTGCAAATGGTTGAAGTCCATGTACCTACTCCTTGTGGCATGATCTAAGTTTGCAAATGTGTTTTGCAAATTATTGGGATTCATGTATTTTCCCTTGGCATGGTCTAAGATTGCTTGTTGCTAATACTTTGGACTTAGACCATGGTAGTGGCTCTTTGGAGTTGTGCTTTTTGATTTTATAAAATATGTTTGAGATCAAATCAAATAGGTGGGTTGTGTAGCCCTCTGAATAAGATTTCCATAGAGTCCAATATCATTCAATTCCGACATCGGAGTCAAAAGTTATGACCTTTTTACCGAGTGTCGTCTGTGCTGATTTTGGGTTGCGGTACAACCGCCATGAAAAGAGCGGTACGACCACCCAGAACGGTTGTACCGGCCCTTGTGAGTGCGGTACGACCGCTCCTAGTCTGTAACGGCTAGTTTTGGGCTGTTTCGACTCCCAACGTCTAGTTTTTGGTGTAGGGGTTATAAATACCCCCTTGGCCGGTTGAGAGACAACCTTTGGCATCCCATTTCACTCTCTTGAGCTAGTGTGAGCTTCTCCTCTCAATTGTGCATGTGTTGCACCTTGTGAGCAAGGAGAGAGGTCTCTAGTTGCATGTGTTGCATCTAGAGGTGGATTTTGTATCCACTTGAGCTTGTGCATTCGTTGCACGTGGTGAGAGTCAAGCAAGGGGCTTGACTTATTACTCTTGGTGTTTGCCGACACCTAGACGGCATGGAGGCGTCGTGGATCGGTGATCTTCTCAAGAAGCTTGTGAGAAGGCCCGGCGTGTTGTGAAGGTTGGAGCTCACCTACCTGGAGCGGGAAAGTGCTACCACTAGTGAAATTGAGGTGTTTGGCTTAATTCGTGGAGCCGGTCCAATTGGTTTGGGCTTACCTTAACGTGGATTAGGGGAGACCGGCAAGTCTTTGATCACCACGGTAAAAACATCGTTGTGTCATTATGGTTTGATTTCTTGTGCTTTACTATATTGCAATTTACATTCCTTATATTAAATTGCTTACTTGTATGTTTATGATTGCTATCCTTTTATAGTCTCATATTGTTGGTGCACATAGTAAAGGCTAGTTGATTTAGGCTTTAATTGTGAAAAACCGAATTGATTTACAATTCCGCATAAAACTCGGTTTTAGCTAAAAGATTTTAAAAACCACCTATTCCCCCCCCCTCTAGTCGGCCTCCTCGATCTTACAATGGGGATCGTGGGGAAGATGCCGCGGATTGATGACGTGTCTGTGATGAGCTAATATCATAGACGGATCGTATGAAAAACCATCTGTGACTCTGTGGTTTTACCATGATACTTATCACAGACGGTTTTTAATACAAACCGTACGTGATGAGATACTTATCACAGATCATGAACCGTTTGTGAAGTATTCTTAGCATATCCAGTAATAGAGATGGTCGTGTTGATTAAACCGTCTGTGATTACCATTAACACTGACGGTTTTGGAAAACCGTCTGTGATGAGGCGTCCAGTATTAGCCTTTTTGTAGTAGTGTCTCCATCTTTGTCCTTGGCACCTTCCTTCCGCATCAGTTTTTCCTTTCTTGGAATATGTATTTGTGTTGATTTTGGCTTCCTTGCATATCTTTCCATGGCCATCTCTTGTTGGCAGCTTCACGACCTCTTGTCCTTCTTCCAGATGCTTTCGTGTTGACTCTGTCTTTAACTGCCTCCATGTTGCTGGCGTGGCCGACCATATTTTGCCTTGCCAAAATTTGACGGGAGCAGCATGGAATTAACCCCATGCGGCCCATGTCTCTCTTTCACCCTGAAATCCTCCTCTTACTTTTGCGTTTTTTTTAATAATGTTATTTTAAAATATATTTACAAAAATAAATAGTCGATTTTTTTTTACAAAACTTGGCTTCACCCTGAAATCCTCTTCTTTTGCGATTTTTTTAAAATAATATTATTTCAAAAGATATTTATAAAAATAAATATTCAATTTTTTTTTACAAAACTCGACTACTGTCACCATTTCAGAAGGTCATCAATCGCGATGGACTAGATACTCTACAAGCCGAGTTGGTGACGACTCTATGTCATCTTGAGATGTATTTCCCTCGTCATTTTTCGATATCATGGTCCATCTCATTGTTCACCTTGTGAAAGAGATAAATATATGCGGCCCTGTGTTCCTACGTCATATGTACCCGTTCGAGAGGTACATGGGAATTCTCAAGTCCTATGTACGGAATCGATCTCGGCCGGAGGGCAGCATCGTCGAATGTTATGCAATCGAAGAGATCATTGAGTTCTACGTCGACTACTTGGCTTAGGTGGAACCGATAGGTGTGCCTCTATCTCGTCATGAGGGGATGCTGGAGGGTATCGGGACCATCGGAAGGAAAGCAATCACTCCCGATCTGGATACGTACACTAAAGCCCATTTCACGGTCTTGCAACATATGACCGAAGTGTCTTCGTATATCGACGAGCATAAAGACATGGTATGCCAATAGAATCTAAGCCGGTCGGAGGTTTGGATCACGAGAGAGCACAACCGTCGGTTCAATGAATGGTTAAAGATATGTTTCACGGGGAGTTCATCAAGTGATGATATGCTGCGATGGTTGGCAAAATGGCCCAAATTTACAATTGTGACATATCAAGGATACGGCATAAATGAGTACACATTTTATACGACAGCTCAGGATAGGAAGAGCGCAATCCAGAATAGCAGTATCCGCATAGATGCGTTTCATGAGCAGTTCAATACCGCTGGGCCATATGGGTTGAGCTCCTACTATGGGTTCGTAGAGGAGATTTAGGAGCTCGACTACGTACTTTTCAAGATCCCCTGTTTCGGTGCCATTGGGTCAAACTTCCACAGGGTGTGAAGGTCGACAAGTACGACGTCACTACTGTGGACCTCGAATGTGTCAGATACAAGGACGAATCATTCGTACTCGCTAAGCAAGTTGTTCAAGTTTTTTATGTAATGGACTCGGCAAATAAGAACCGCCATGTAGTTCTTCATGGAAAAAGAAGGATTGTCAGAGATGAGAAGGTCGTGGATGAGAAAGAGTACAATCAATTTGACGAGTTGCCTCCTTTCGGAGACGGCATCAGGCTCGAGGAAGAACCCAATGAGAAAGTTAGCTATATGCGTGTCGATTGTTATGAAGGGCTATTTTTTAAAAGGAACTAGCCGAGTGGAATGATCCCACACGGTGAACACCTATTTAGAAATTTTTCCATTGTAATTTAGAAACTGAGCATGTAATTAATAAATTATTCCATTGAAATTGAGTCAGTAATTAAGAAATTATTTTATCTGTGATTATATCTGCTTTCTTATTTTCAGAGGGCTTGGCTAGTATTTCCTAGGGCTAGCCAAAAAATAGAATATTTTTTAGCTATAGAAGGAACTATCACAGGCGGTTTTGTAGAACAAACCGTCTGTGATATGTAGCACAAATGGTTCTGTGATATGGTCGCATATCACAGACGATTATATTCTAGAACCGTCTGTGATATCCCTTTACTAGTAGGGCCCCACTAGGGTTTGCGTCCTTACTCCTCACTTGCCCGTCTCCCTCCACTACGCCCTTACTCCTCACTCGCTCGTTCTCCTCCCCACACCGCTCTCCTCCCCACGCAGGCATCCTCCCCCTGCGCTAGAGTCCTCCCTCTGCCGGCCTCCTCCCTACATCGCCTTCCTCCCCGTGCTAGCCTCCTACCCACGCCGCCCTCCTCCCCTACGTCGGCCTCCTCCCCGTGGTCCCCTGCTCTCTCCACTGTGAAGGTAAGAACACTAAAACCAGCCTCCATTGGCGCGTCATGGACCTCTTTCTCTTGCAGTTAGTAGAAACTAGATGAGTGATGGGTGGCTCCGGGCCTCAAGCGAGGCCCTCCCCCTGAATTTGGAAGATATGAAATCGAGTGGCCATGTTTAGTTGTTGACTCGTTCTAGCTAGGTAGAACAGAAACCATCCATTTGATACATGCATATATGCACCCCAATCGGTCGGTCGCAATGTTGCAATTCCTAACTATATATTATCCTCAAGTTTGTTCTTTCACTAAGAGAAGAGAATGGGGGGGGGACTTGTGTTGATGTGCTCTAGTGATAAACAAAGAGATGAGTAGTGAATAATTAATCTCAAGTTGGTCGTATCATATAAGAGAGCTGAGACACAAATCAAGAGTTGACCGACCAAAAGTATTTTACATGATTGGTGGCCCGTGTGTGCATGATGATATATATACTCATGATAACCTTACATTTAAGGAAACTTGACAATACTGCAAGTTTAGAAGATGTTAATATCTCATATGAGACTGGATGGAATTGCCTGTTTAGAGTTGGAGGTGTTCTGTGTGATGGAATTGAATGCATGCTATTTTGGGTGTTTGTTAACTTCTACAGTTATTAGTTACGCCTTTGTTATTTGAATATGATAATAAAGGAAATAAAAATTAAAAGGTGAGAATTGTGACGTGGAAATAAGATTTCACATTCAACCTTTCCTGTTTCTATAAATAATGGGAATTAAATAGGAAACAATAGTAGAAATGTAGAATATCTTTTCATAAATTTGTCAATTTGATTTTGCTTGCTGTGATGATGACAACAATATTAATTGTCCTGGTTTTGTATGTTTTTATGAGTTACATGCTAAAATTTTGGCACTGTTGCCCCAAAAATATGTAAAATTGCATGGTGTGGTCGTTCTTCGCCATGTGTTGAGCTGTGCTGCAACCTTTGGTATTAGAGCTATAAGGTACCTCCGCCATTTAATTAGATTCAGACGTTAGAGGAAATGAAAGTTTAAAAGGGTGAGGAATGAGAGATGGGGATAAAATTAGGCGGTCATCTACAACTTGTGGAAGAATTTAGAATAAGTGAATGACTAATAGAGGGGCATTGGAATGCTCCTCTCTATGTGTGTGATATGGAACATTGAAAAGGTAGGTGATATGGAATAGGTTGTGATTAAGTGTTCTTCTCTGTTTATTTTCATAGATAGCAAGTAAGCGAGATGGCGTCCGCACAGTCTTCACCGCATGCGTCTGGCGCTCCGATGAAAGGGGTACCTAAGCGAGATGGCAGAGGAATATCGAAAAGGCCCAAGGGCTGAATGACCATCATGGAGGTCAGCATTGTTGGGGTCCCTCTACATCCGAAGAAAGCAGCGGCAGCATTCAGGACCACATGCGGGATAGTTGCAAGGGAACGGGTCCCCATCACCACACCAAGCTGGAAGTCTCTGACAAATGAAGAGAAAGGGCAGAAATCCAGAGACTCGTGCAACGGCAGGCGTTCCTCGCGGTGGGAAAAGCATGGAAGACCTTCAAGAGTACGCTTGTCACGAAATAAGTGAACAAGGATTGGATGCCCTTCACGAAGTGTCAATTCGAGTCACTGGATACATGGGACACCTTTGTGCAGATGAAGACGATAGTCGAATTTCAGGAGCAAAGTGCGGCGCACAAGGCTATCCAAACATAAAACACTCACCCCATAGACTCAGAACCGCTGGGTACGTGGGTAAAATCCTGAAATGGGGGATGGAGGATGAGGAGGCAATTCGGTGGGAGGCCTCCCCGCCATTTGCTGGGATCACAGACGAGCGTGCCCGAAACTGGTTAAGAGTGAGGTCATCAACCACGTCTTCGGGCGTCATCTCTTTCATAAATCCGGCAAACGAGGAAGTGTCCCAATGTCTGGTAAGATATGTTGAATTACCTAGTTGCTAATAAGTCCATAACTTCATAGGATCTAAAATAAAATGATGGCCTCTTGCAGCAAACATTGAATACTGAATCTTCCCAAGGCTCCTTCGAAGCAGTCAGGGAGAAAGATATACTATCCATGGTCTTGGGAAACAAGGAGCATCCGGGTCACACGCGAGGCCTTAGGGTTTACATACCTTGGAGGCAGGGATTCCCACACGACACCGAGGCGTGTAGGAGTAGGAAGAGATCCAAGGCCGAGCGCGAGGAACGGTTGAAAGAGGAGATTCGTGTAGAATTTCGAGGGCATATAACATCATTGCAAGAACAAATGAATCAAGTCCTCAACCAGTCACAAGCTGCCCCCGTTATTTTGGGAGCCAGTCCCCCTCAACGTCGGAGTAGCTGCGCGTCCACGCCACTTTCTGAACATAGCGACATCCAATTACCTATCGACGACATCCAAGTAATGAACTCCTGAATGCTCCTAAGATAGACCTGTAGGATGCCTTAGCTAATTGCAGGGGCGGATCTACTGTAGCACACCAGGGTGCAATGGACACCAGGTCTAAAAATCATTTTTCATTGGATATAATCATGTATATGTAATGTGGACGCCCCTAGTCCAACATGAGGGAACACCCTAAACCATAGCCTAGCCGAACGTGACCCATCTTGCCTCAGGGACCCCCAATTATTTTCATTCTGTATCCACCACTGGCTAATTGTGTATCATTTTGTAGGAGCCCACACCCTGCAAGCTCTAAGTGAGACTGGTTGGGTCCATTTCTATTGAGGCTGGATGGGGGATGGTGTTTCCATACCAGGAAGGGACAGTGCTGTATGGTGCCCAGCTGGTGCAGGGTTACACCAAGGTCCAGGTGGACATGGTACATGACGCTTGCATGGTCGTCCCGCTGGAGAAGCCCCCAAATGAAGACATCATAATACTAGGGGATGCCGTGCACACTTTTGTCCAGTGGCCTAAGAGGGACATCGCCTTGGACCATGCAGTGCCACAATCTCCACACGACCATGCCTTTCCAGCAGAACCCTCAATGACTCCACCTCAACCTCCGCTTCAAAAGGCCGTCGTATCGTCTCTCGTGGAGACGACGTCGAAGAAACAAGAAAAGCACACCGAGTCGTCTACCGAGAAGACGTATAGCAGGCGAGTCACTAAGGCCAAATCGAAATCAAAGAACATTAAGGCACCTTGCAAGCCCTGGACATTCTCCCTCGGAATGACGTTGGTCCCCGACATACTATTACCCCGTCTTGGAATGGGTTGTGAGACTTTGCATGCCTGGTACGTGTGGAGGACCAACGAGCGGAGGAAAACCGGCCTACTAGATTCACCGTCAGATACATGGAGCGGCATTTCCACCACGAGCTGGGCTTCTTCGTCGTGGGCTTTGAAGACTTATTCGAACTATTCAACCTCAACGCTTCACTTCTACGATGCTGGACACCGATAAATGTCATAACTCATTGCTTATGTATAGATACATGATGCAAGAAGCCCAGCAATCACGAGAACCGGTGGGTTTCCTCGACCTACAGTTGATCTCTGAGCAATGCATCACCCAAGACGCATCATACGTTGAGAAGTACATAACGACGGGATTGCTTGCTCAGGACAACAAGGACTACATAATGGTGTCCTACAACCAGAGGTAAGTGCTTCACTACTTGTTATAAAAAATTTATTTGTACTTTATATGCAACACGAACTTAGGTTTAATGACTATAGCAACATACATGAGTAGGTGGCACTGGATCCTTATACTCATTGTACCAAAGTGGAACTATGTAATATACCTTGATTCTCTACTCAACAACAACCAAAACTTCACCCTTGTGCAAGAAATACTCGACAAGTATGCTATACATAACTCTATTGTAGTCTTCCTTCATTTAAAATAGCTGATGATAACTTTTTGAAATCACGTAGGTCATTCAGCACCTATGTTGCTAGGGGAGGGAGACACATGGAATCGAGCGCCACACTGCAACACAAGATGCGATTTTCGGTACCCGCTACAACACAATAATCCTATATCACCCTCCGCAATAATGCCTCTCGAACTGACTTGACGAGGATATAATAATCCTCATTTTATCTTTTATCTATAATTCTTATTATAGGTAAATATGACATCATGTGGACCCTAAGTATACCCCTTAATATTATGAGGGAAGAGCCTAATGGGTAGTCGTAAGTTCTTCTACGACCACCCCCATAGTCGTAAATTAAGCTACGACTATCCCATAGTCGTAACTCTTGTTACGACTATCCCATAGTCGTAAGCTCTTCTACGACTAGGTCAGCTACGACCACCTTATGATCAAATAAACCTACAGACAAGTGGGGCTTATTGATTAAAGGATTCAAACAGTCATCATACGTTGTTATTCTGCAGAGTAATGGCACGTAATACCCCATTATCTCGGTATATAAACTGTTGAGCGACGTGGAGGAATTAATACACCGGTGATTACTACCAACGTGCGTCCCATTACAGGAGGTGATGAGGCGCCGCTTTACCTGGAGTAACTGCCGGTCCTTCACGTACTATAAAAGACAGCAATCAGAGAAAGGGGGAGAGAGAGGATCAATCGGGCCATCAGGAATACAAGCACTATCTGTAATAGTCTTAGTTTTTTCCCTGATTGTTCAGTATACACTCAATACCATACACACACAGGAGTAGGGTTGTTATTCTCTCCTGAGAAGGCCCAACTCGTATAAAATTCCGTGTCAATCTCTCTGCGTGATTCTATCTTAGGAGACCCCGAATCAAACAATCTTTACGTAAGTTCGGTTCTAAAACACCGACAGTTAGGCGCCGTCAGGGGACCTTCCGTAATCTCTTGTCAACATACTCTCTTTTTCCAAATCTCATGCAATCATGGCGGGAGAATGGAACGAGGAGAACTGGTTCGACTTGGCAGACACGCAGACGCCGACATGGATGCGGTTTCGATTATGAGCCAAGTGATGACTCATCCATGGTATCGCGCCTCCGTGATCTTCCCACGCATCCAGGAGACAATGCGCCCGATGGAGTTGAGGAGGGATCCTTATCCCCCACAACAGTATGTCCGAGAGAGGAATCAACCCTCTCAAAGGACAAGGGTCAATTTAACCAGGACCACACCCAGGTGGACTCACAACACAACGAGAGTTTTTCCTCGAAGTGTCCGAGTCCCCCTGAGACGGTCCGACTTGGTGAGGCAAACACTGGAAGCCACAATTCCAGAACTTCACCGACATCTGGTGATCATCTCTCTCCGGATGATATCAGAGACAGCGGGATCAAGCACGCTTTCCCTGCAAATTCGACCATCTCTCCGCAGGTCACACCTGCCGATGGAGACGGTTATAACCCGGACTTCCCCTACTTGGAGGGGATTACTCCAAGTCGCCAAATGGTGTCTCTCGATGACTCCTCAATCGGGGATGCCTCGAGCGCAAGTGAGAATCATCAACGGGAGGTCTTTGTCCTTCCCTCGGATCAAAGTCATTCTTCTAGAGACCGAGATGGAGACCCTTCCCGAAGGTCACACACTGCGCCCACTCGTGACGGTGGCCAGGACACCACCACTGGCGGACACGACCAACGCCTTCATGAACGCCAAGGAGATCCTCGACATTCTCGCGCTTCATTGAGGCAGTCTCAAGAGCCTAATATGGAAAATCTTGAGGTAATTCGAAGGAAGAAGATTGAAGCTCAGAAGAATTTGCCTGGGCGCATTCAATATCGATCAGAGGAAGCTCGAGAGCTCCAGCACATCAATGACTTGCTCGAGAATCCAACTCAAGAGCTAGCCCGAGCGCCAGGCTACGACCTCTTCGTTGAAGAGATCGCACAAAGGCTTCGGAATACGATGAGAAAGCTGGAAGCCCCTCGCCGACATCATTCGAATAGTCGTAGCCATACGACTTCTTCAGCTACCAGTCAATCCAACATATCACCGCGTAGAAATCGGCGCAAAAGCAAGTCACGTCAATCTCCTACTCGGAGAAATGTTTCTCGGATGACTGATAATCAGCAAGCTCCCCGGAGAGGTGATCGTTCACCACTCCGACATGAAAATCTGCAGCAGCAGATAAACTACGAGGAGTATTCCCTCGTGGGGCGAGACCTACTACAGTCGGGTCAACTCACATCGGGTATCGCCGAGTACGACCACCGGTGATGTCAACCCTTCTTTCTGCAAAGAAAGCGCCAAGAAGTTATTACGGATGTCGGGCATTTTCGCCTAACCTTCGAGCGATTACCGCCTCCTCGCTTTCGACCAAAGAATATGGAGAAATTCGACGGTCCCAAAATCCCATCGAAGTTTCTTCAAATTTATACAACAAATTGTCCGAAAGCGGCGAGGAGGAGAGCTTGTAATGGCAAATTACCTTCCAACTGTACTCGAAGGATCGCGCCGATCGTGGTTCTTGAACCAACCACTCGAGTCGATCTATTCTTAGCAACATCTCTGCGACCTTCTCTCGGCAAATTTCCAAGGCACTTACAATCGCCTCGAAAGGAGGATGACTTGCACCGATGCATGAATGACAATAAACCTTGCGCCATTCATCAAGCGTTTGACCAGTTCGTAATTCAATTCCGGAAGTTTCTGATTCATCTGTCATCAGGGCTTTCAAGCAGGGAGTCCGTAGTAGAAGGATAACAGAGGATATTGCTTTAAATCCTCCTACTTCTGTCGCCGAACTCTTCGAAATGGCCGATCGATATGCTACTGCCTCTGAGGCGGTCGAGTGGAACAATACAATAGATCGAGAAGACAATCCATCTCGAGAGCCAGGCGAAATTGGTAAGAAAAAGGATAAGAAAGCAAAAAAGTCCAAGAACAAGGCGAAGGGTCAAAATCTCCAAGCCAGCGGTTCCAAGGAGGTATTGGCTGTGAATGATAAAGAGCCACACACATCCAAGCCGCACTCCGACAGAGGCAAAGGTAAACGCCTGATCGGAAAAATGATAAGCCTAGGTGGTGTCCTTTCCATAAAAAGGAAGGACATGACCTTCAAGAATCGCCGTCTTCCAACGAAAGCTTGAAGACTACTACAACGACAAGGACCACTTCCCACCCTCGAAAGGTGGGTCGGATAAGTGGTCATAAATCTTCGATGACGAAGAGGAGATGCTGCCCAGATCCGCAACACACCATCGAACACATCTATGGGGATCATTGGCATATGAATCAAAGCGACAGCTTAATGCTGCTAAACGTGAGGTAAACTCCATAGATCCTCCTCTCGTTAATAAATTACCGAAGTGGTCGGAAGTCACCATCTCCTTCGAGAAGGGTGACTGCCCGATTCCTTCGACTCACCAGTCGATATCCAATCGTGGTCGAACCCACCATCAACAATTGTCGGGTCAATCGAGTTTTGGTTGATGGTGGAAGCTCGATAAATATTTTATTTACGAGTGCCCCGATGACATGCAAGTACCTAGGACCAAAGTAAGACCGATGCGATACTCTTTTCATGGATCGCATCGATCTTCGACCAAACCAATTGGTCAAGTTTCTCTTCCTTTAACATTTGGTTCACCAAGTAATTTCAGACGAGAAAATCTCCTTTGATGTGGTCGATTTCGATCTGACATATAACGCCATACTCGGACGACCAACTTTGGCAAAATTCCTAATGGCTACTCATTATGGATATCAATGTATTAAGATGCCAGTCCCAAAGGAGTAATCACAATCCATTGTGACAAAAGATGGCGATACTGCGATCATCGATCCCTCGAGATGGTAGGACAAATACCAACTCGAGAAGAAATCACCTTCGACTAGCAAGTCGGCCTCAAAGTCTGCACCAAAGCCGAACGACCAAGTCAAAGAGGTTCCTCTCGACGCAGAGGAGCCCTCGAAGATCGCTCGCATTGGGATACTTCCGACCCCAAATAGGAAGACGCCTCATCACCTTCCTCCGAGCTAACGCAGATGTATTCGCGGGCAAGCATCCGACATGCCCGAGTCCCTGTGGAGGTGATCGAGCAAGAGCTAGCTTTACTACCGACAAAGTACCGTAAAACAAAAATTGCGGAGATTTGCCCTGATCGACGAGATGCTATTAAATCGGAATTGGATAAGCTACTTAAAACATGCTTTATAAGAGAGGTCAACCACCCAGAATGGTTGGCTAACCCTGTAATGGTTAGAAAGTCAAACGGCAAATGGCGTATGTGCGTAGACTTTACTGATCTTAATAAAGCTTGTCCAAAAGATGATTTTCCTTTACCTCGTATCGATTAATTGGTTGACTCTACTGCAGGTTGTGAAATGTTAAGTTTTTTAGATGCATATTCTGGATACCACCAGATCAATATGTGTCTAGACGATGAAGAAAAGACCGCATTTATTACACCATTTGGTATATTTTGCTACGTCAAAATGCCATTTGGTCTAAAAAATGCCGGCGCTTCTTTTCAACGCTTGATGCAGGCAACTTTTTCATCTCAATTAGGCCGAAATCTGGAAGCCTATGTTGATGATCTAGTTGTCAAAAGCATCAAGAGACTTAATCATATTACTGACCTGCAAGAAACATTCGACAATCTCAGAAAACATCGCTTAAAACTTAATCCTGAGAAGTGTGTGTTTGGAATCTCTTCAGGGAAATTGCTTGGATTCCTAGTATCTATACGAGGAATTGAAGCAAATCTCAAAAGATAAAAGCCATTTTACAAATGCGCCCTCAACTACACGGAAAGAAGTCCGAAACTCACTTTGGGTGCATGGCGGCTTTAAGTCGTTTCATCGCACGATCGGGAGAAAAGGGACTACCTTTCTTTAAACTTCTAAGGAGACACGAAAGTTTTGAGTGGTCGAAAGAGGCAAACGCCGCCTTTGAGGATGTCAAGAGGTACCTTCACGAGTGCTCCTATTCGGTCTCTCCGGCCGTAAGAAACGCTCTTAGTTTACCTAGCTGCCACGCCACAGCAAGAAGCGCAGAGTGGTCGAGAACGTGAAAATGTACAACGACCGGTCTACTACGTAAGTGAAGTTTTACACGGACCTAAGGAGCGTTACCCTCGGTCCAAAAGCTTCTATATGCCCTCCTCATGTCTTCGAGGAAATGCGGCATTATTTTCAGCGCACAAACTAGTCAGGTTGCCCGAGTTTCCCTTGGGAGCGATCCTCCGTAATAGGGAAACAATGGGCGCGCATGGCAAAATGGTCGGTCGAACTTGGGGAGTTCGACATCCATTTCGTGTCCCGAACGGCCGTTAAATCCCAGATCTTGGCGGACTTTGTCGCCGAATGGACAAATCTGAACTGCTCAGATCCCGAAGACGATTCCCACGACCGATGGATCGATGTACTTTGACGGTCGCTTACTTTAAGTGGCTCGGGGCTAGGGTGGTCTGGTATCTCCTACCGGAGAGACCTTAAAGTTTGCCATACAATTAAACTTTCGTGCCACTAACAATGTGGCGTATCTGAAGGTTTGCTAGATGGCATACGAAAGCAATGGCGCTCTCGATTCGCCGACTACTCGTGAGAGGAGACTCTCAACTAGTCGTGAATCAAGTCGGCAAAGAGTACCAGTGCTCTAACCCGACAATGTCTCGGTACTTATCGGAAGTGCGTAAGCTAGAAAAGCATTTTTTAGGTTTCGAGGCACAATTCATCCCTCGAAAGGATAATTTTCTCGCAGACCAGCTTGCTCGAATAGCTTCTGCCCGATCTGAAGTACCAAAAGGAGTCTTCTTGGAACAACTCCAGAAGCCTTCTCTGGTCGACGAGCCAGAGACACCTCCTATTGAGACAGCCTCTCTAGAGTACGAGGATACATGGATGGCGCCCATCTATGATTATCTTCAGAAGGGTTCTGTACCCGAAGACGATCTCGAGGCAGATCGCTTATCCCGAAAGGCCAAAATGTACACTTTGGTCGAAGGAGTTCTCTATAAACGAGGTACTCAAGGGGTGCTCATGCGATGTATTCCGCAGAGCGAAGGATTAATACTCCTTCACGACATACATGGTGGCATCTGTGGAAATCATGCTTCCTACAGAACGTTGGTCGGCAAAGCTTTTCGACAAGGTTTTCTTGTAACATGCCCTATACGATGCTAAAGAGTTGGTAAAAAGTGTGTCCAAAGCGGTTTCATAGCAGTAAATACACCAACCAAATTTCGGGCATTACAAACAATACCTTTATCTTGGCCTTTTGCATCCTCGGGTCTTGATATCCCGGACCGCTCCCCAAAGCTCCAGGAGGTTTCGAGTTCCTTTTGTGGCTATTGATACGCTCACAAAATGGATTGAAGCCGAACTCGTGGATCGATAACAACTAAGCAAAAAACGGTTCATGATGAGAAGCGTAATTACTCGATTTGGAGTTCCAAGTCGAATAATTACGATAATGGTAAGCAATTTTCGGCGCAAAATTTCGTGAATTTTATGACAAGTTGGGTACCAAGTTATGTTATGCTTCATGGCCCATCCCCGAGTAATGGGGCAAATCGACGTGCAAACGGCCAAATAATGAGGGAATTAAGACTCGAGTCTTGACCACTTATCAAACGCTCGGGGCTTGGGTACAAGAGTTACCCTCAGATATGGGCGTTCGCACAACCACTAGTCGGGC
Source organism: Phyllostachys edulis (assembly GCA_036346405.1). Taxonomy (NCBI): domain Eukaryota; kingdom Viridiplantae; phylum Streptophyta; class Magnoliopsida; order Poales; family Poaceae; genus Phyllostachys; species Phyllostachys edulis. The sequence goes on along the minus strand of JAYEVD010000061.1, from coordinate 205,973 downwards.
TACAGGAGAAACACCTTTCTTTCTAGTTTTGGTCTTTGAAGCCATGCTTCCTCCTAACTAAAAATACGGTCAAAACGAGTGAAACATTCACAGACTCCAACCAGGAACAAATTCGAGCAGATGATATTAATCTACTCGAAGAAAGGAGAAACCAGGCCTTAATTCGTTCAGCAGTCTACCAACAAGCTCTGCGCAGATACTACGATCGTAAGGTCCAACCTCGCAGCCTCGCTGTAGGGGACTTGGTATTGAGGCTCTGCCAATCCAAGTCTAATCGGAATAAACTTTCTCCCAAGTGGGAAGGTCCTTACACAGTGGTCGAAGTTACTCGGCCAGGGTCAGTACGACTAGCAATGGAGGATGGCCAGGTTCTCTCGAATTCTTGGAACATCGACCAGTTACGCAAATTTTATGTGTAACCAACCATTCGGACAATAAAGACTCAGGTTCTTTCTACCTCTATTGTCTTAATTTTTTTGAGTAGCGCTTTCATAACCTTTCGACTATATTCCAAACATCCGGTTTTTCTTTACACTGGTCGAAAGACAGGTAACACCACCGAGTCGAAGCCTCTCCTTTCTGCACGTGGTTCTGCCCACTAGAAGGAGCTTCCTGGTGTCAACTTGTAACTCACTTTTGCTGCCAATACAAAGAGCTCGGGTTATAATTGGTCGAAATGTTTTTTAAGCCAGCTCTTGTCACCTTAGTTTATTTCTTCAGTTCATTCGAAAAATACTCTAAGTAGAGCGCACTTTCTCAGATTTACTTAACCGCCTTGGGTGTACTCGTTTCGTCTCAACTGGTCGGAGGAAGAGACACATCTAGTCGAAGTCTCTCCTCTCTGCACGTGGTCCTGCCCACTAGAAGGAACTTCCTAGCTTTGTTCAGTTTCCTACTCTTGCTACCAGGACAGACTTATCGAGTCCACCGGAGAAGGACGAGTAAATATTTTAAAGTCCTCTAGACGTTTGCTTAACTCAAGTTGCCGTTCTCGATTTGATTAAACCGGTCGGAGATGTTAACATTACCTAGTCGAAGCCTCTCCTCTCTGCACGTGGTCCTGCCCACTAGAAGGAACTTCCTAGTGTCAATTGCTACCACTCTTTCGACCAAAGGCATGACAATTGAGACCAAAAACTACAAGTTAAACAAACCTCTCTGTTTTAAGAAACCCTTTATAAAGACTATTTCCTTAGTTTGTCTAAACAAACTTAGCAAATAGTCGGGGGCTAGGATAATTTGATTTCAATTCTTAGTCTTTATTTCATTAATTATCTTTTGAGTTACTAACTACTCGACAAGATGATTTGCAGGAGACAAAACTATTTACTTAGTTTTCACAAACTAAGCAAATAGTCGGGGGCTAGGATAATTTGATTTCAATTCTTAGTCTTTATTTCGTTAATTATCTTTTGAGTTACTAACTACTCGACAAGATGATTTGCAGGAGACAAAACTATTTACTTAGTTTTCACAAACTAAGCAAATAGTCGGGGGCTAGGATAAAGTCATTAAATTTGACTTCAATTCTTAGTCTTTAAATTCGTTAATTATCTTTTGAGTTACTAACTACTCGACAAGATGATTTGCAGGAAACAAGATGGATTATATATTACATCATCAAAAGATTGTTTTTCACAAGTTCATTACAGACTACTCTGAAGAGGGAGAGCCCAACTGCATCTCCTCTGAAACTTTCCGACCAACTGTTTGCATCTCCTCCATTAGACGTCTTCCTTCTGCTTCGGAGCAGTTGAAGTCGGCTTCGAGTGGTTGCACATTAAGGTTGGGGTCATGGGCTTTAAGTTTTGCTAATGCATAACTTATCTGCAGCCGACCGCCTCCTTTATCGATTCAAATTTTGATTGGCCTTGAGTGGTCACCAGATCTTGCAAAATCCCGACTTGATCCCCAATGGTACTTGTGTGAGCAGCTATTGTATCATCTTGAGGAGTCTTTCCCTCACTATGTAGCTCGCCAAGCGCATTGTTCAGGAGCGTGATGTTGCCTTGAAGTTTAATCTTCATTGCTTCCATCTCCTGTTGGGTACGAGTCGAAGCCTCGCGGAGCTTTTTGTTTTCGACCACTTGTTCTGAAGAAAATAAGACTGGTCAAACAAAAATAAACTCCTAGAGGAGGAGAAAACAAAAATAATCACGGGTAAAAGAATTTCTTACCCACTAGTCGAGAATCCAACATCTTGACCTCTTCATTATGGGAAGCAACGGTCTCAGCATACTTCTTCTCCCATGATCTAATATCTTCTACATTCTTCTTTGCAATAAGGACGGTCTGGTCATAAATCACGGTTTTATCCGCGAGTTCAGTCTCAAGCTCTCTCAATTTAACGTCCATTGCTAGAAAAGAAGTGGAAGTGAGAAAAGGAAAATAGCTCGTAAAGGACATCAGGTAAAGAATTACTTACTTGATATTCGAGTTCTCAGCGTCTCAAGGTCTTGATCTTTATTTTTGGATATACGAGTAAGCTCGTGAATAACTGAAGTTTTCTCTCTAACTTCATTCTGGAGCTTTTTCATTTCATCTTCTTTTTCTGAAGAGAAGCAAGAGTTAGGTAAAAATTCAAAGATATAAGCAGTCTTAAGTTCAGCACTTACTGTTTAATTTTTCCTGCGACTTCATGGTCGCAGAGTTAGCTTCTTTAAGCTTTTTCCGGAGGTCTATTACCTCTTCCTTAAACTTTTTCAACTCCTCTTTTTCATAATCGAGTGAGTCGGCTAAGGTCTTTGCGTCACTATTTAACCTGCAAAGAATAAAGGTGGACATAAGCATGAGTCAATCAGTTGTAAGTTCTTCTACAACCATCGACATAGTCATAAGTTTTTCTACGACAAAATCTTATGGTCGTAAGTTCTTCTACGACCAGTACCCAGTCGTAAGATCTTCTACGACAAAGCCACTGGTCGTAAGTCTTTAACGACCAGCACCTAGTCGTGAGTTTTTTCATGACAAATCCCGTAAACACTAAGTAGTCAAAAATGACTATGAAAATAGTGACTTACCACCTCTCTGCCTGTTTGCAGAGTTCCTTTTTTTCCTGTCGCAGCTCTAGAAGTTGTCGATGATATTCACCAACAACAGCAATTTGTTCTATAGCTTTCTGCATAAAGAAAGACAGTGAGAAACAAGAGAAGACTATACCTGTATATATAAGTATGCTTAAGTACTTACATTCATGGTTGATCGAGCAAACATCGAGTAAACTAGCTCCGGGATCTTCAGCTTGTCTACCCTCGTGACTTGGTCCCACCAAACCTTCTCAAGATGCTCATTGTCAAAGGTGTCCCCGCTGTTGGGAATATCGTTGGGATGGGGGACTCGGTCTCGGGGTCTAAAAGACAACCCTACGTTGGAAGCAGGCTTAAAGAAGTCAGCACAGAAGTTGAAATATTCTTCATCTTCTGATTCTGTAACTTCAATTTCTCTTTGGGTACCGGGTGGAACGTCTGCAACGATCTCCTTTCCGGCACGGTGGACAAGACCGCCACCATCTTGACCAGAGGCTTCTGCAGCTGCCTCTGTTCTATCCACGACCATCTCAGTGGTCGTAGCGATCATCTCAGTGGTCGTAGCGATCATCTCAGTAGTCGTAGCTGCTACTGGAGCCTCCACGACCACCTCAGTGGTCGCAGCTGCTGCTGGAGTCTCCACGACCATCTCAGTGGTTACCACTGCTACTTCAAAAGCTGTAGCCATCACCTCAGTAGGTACAACAGGTATCTCAGTGGTTGTCGTAACCATTTCAGGCGCCACGACTCTCTTCACCACCTGGGCTGAGGATGAACCTTCAACCACGTCCATTGCTATCTCTCCAGCAACTGAAGAGGTGGCGATGGACTTCTCAATTGAAGCATTCCCGGGGGCTAAAGGAGTCGGGCTAGAATCAACAAAAGGAAAGCAAGTCAGGATTGTGAAAAGGAAAAAGGTAAATGCTATTCTTACACTTTAGTATATTTCACATACCTCTGCACCTTGGGTTTAAACAAGAATTTGGGAGTCACTCTCCCAATGGAAGATTTCTTCTTTTCTACGACCACGTCTGGTCGGAGTTCGAGTTGAAGAATGGGATCAGTCACGACCACGTCTGGTCGTGGATTTTGAACAGGGACCATCTCTCTGGTCTCCTGATTTTCGGGATGGCCAAGATCACTCTCGACCACTCCAAGAGTAGCGCTGCCCTCAGCCATAGGCTCTGCCGGAGCGACATTATCCTTCACAAAAGACATAAACTCCTTCCAGTTCTCCTTTTCTAGTTGCTTGACAAATCTAGAAGTGGCAGAAACTGCGAAAACTTTTTTGTCATAATAGAAGGGTACCTTGGCCTTGCGAGGTTTGCGCTTAAGAGGTTCAATGCTTGACCTCCTCGGCTTCATTGCTTGACCTCGGCTTCAATCTATGCTATATTCGCCACAAGCTTTGCAGAGGATCCGTCGAAGGGCTAGAACTCGAGCTTGTCCTCCCTTGTCGGTGACTCTTGTAAGTCGACGCCTCTTGACGGAGGAGCCGAGCCTTTGTCCTTGTCAACCCTGCACCGATGGTTATCAAGATAGCTTCTTCTTCGTCGTCCCGACGATTTTCCATGCCTACTTCCTGTAAAACAAAACAGAAAAAGAAGAATTACTAACTGGTCGTAAGATCTGCTACGACCAGTATCAAGTCGTAAGTTTTTCTACGACCTTTCCTCGACCGTAAGACTTCCTACGGTCACGACTAGGTTGTAAGTTTTTTTTCTACAACATTTCTCTAGTCGTAAGTTTTTCTACGACTATAAAGTCCTAAAAATAAAATCAACTACTGATTACCTTTAGGCGAACCATCCTTTCCTCTGCGGATACGACCGCAAGTATTTTAGGAACTGCCACACTAAGTGGCGGAGACTTCTCACAAACGAGTTTGACTCTGACGTCAATCTCCGCTGGTGAAAGATCTGTTCAAACAGATAAAGGCATCCTTTAAAACAACTTTGCAGAAAGACCAAACTGAGAGCTAAGTCAAAAATTCACTTACCCTCGTTGTAGTCCCTGGTCGGGTCTGTTAGCCCCGAGTATCTCCACATAGGAGATGCTCGTTTCTTCAAGGGACTAATTCGGCGTGTGATGAAATCTTTCACCACATGCCATCCGGTTAGCCCTTCCTTCTTCAAGTCCTTGATAGCTTGAATATAAGGGGCAATCCGGCTGATATCTTCAGGAGTCGAATCCCATGAAGATTTCTTTTCAGCAGCCTTCCCCACGAAAGAGAGGCTGTCTTCTGAGGTGACTTTCCAGTAAAACCACCTCTTCCTCCATCCCGGCCACGAGGACCGGGTGAAACTCTGAATATACTCCCTCGACTTCCCGTCGTGGAGCTTCAGACCACAACTTCCAGCAATCCCGGCTTGCCGAGACATTCCATAGTAATATTGGAAAAGCTCGAGGTCCGCCGGAATTCCCAGGTACGCCTCGCACAGATATACAAAAACGCTCAACATGGTAATGGAGTTAGGACCAAGGTTCACTAACTCCACCCCAAAATGCTCGAGCACAACGGTGAGAAAGGGGTGAGCAGGCAGTCGAAGGCCACACTCACAATAAGCCTGGAAGACTGGAATTTGTCCATTCTCCCCCGACGGCCAATCTTTGCCCAATTGCTTAAGCCATTTCACAAGAGTCTTCTCTGAATCTTCCCTGACGACTAGGGCTTGAATCTTCGCCGATCCATCTCGACTCTTCCCACTCGGAGAATTTCCTGGCCATCTCTTTCGGAAACAGGAGATTTTGGGTTGAAAAAGGGGGCACAATGGTAGTTGTGGCGGAGAAGACAAGAACGACTCGGCGGCGGAGAAGGCGAGAGCTTGAAGAACAGCAGGAGCAATTTGGGGGAAAAGTGAGATTTTTTTGGTTTCACCCCCCGGTAGTTATTTATAAACGCGCACTTCGGGCTGGAGGCATGACATTCCAAGGGTCGCCACCGTCTCGGGAACCGCTTCAACAGCATAAAGCTAATCAAGCGCCGTTTGAGATTCCCAGTGTGTCCGCTCGAGAAATTCAGGTTTGCGTTTACATCTCAAGCGAAATTACTTCCTTGGTTAGATCTTGTCAACCAAAGGAAATGATAAATCGGAAAGTTCTTTCTTCCGATCACTACACTACGACCACCTTGTGATCGTAGAAATGTTTTTACGACTACTTGATGGTCGTAGGTAACTTTCTTGACCAAGCACATTTCTGGTCAAAGTAGTATACAATCGAAGAGTTTTTCCTTCGATTATCTTCTACGATCCTCTAGTGACCGTAAGACCATCTATAACTCCTTTACCAAGTAAGTTGCTTTCACTTGAAGCTGGGGGGCTAGATGACGAGGATATAATAATCCTCATTTTATCTTTTATCTATAATTCTTATTATAGGTAAATATGACATCATGTGGACCCTAAGTATACCCCTTAATATTATGAGGGAAGAGCCTAATGGGTGGTCGTAAGTTCTTCTACGACCACCCCCATAGTCGTAAATTAAGCTACGACTATCCCATAGTCGTAACTCTTGTTACGACTATCCCATAGTCGTAAGCTCTTCTACGACTAGGTCAGCTACGAACACCTTATGATCAAATAAACCTACAGACAAGTGGGGCTTATTGATTAAAGGATTCAAACAGTCATCATACGTTGTTATTCTGCAGAGTAATGGCACGTAATACCCCATTATCTCTGGTATATAACTGTTGAGCGACGTGGAGGAATTAATACACCGGTGATTACTACCAACGTGCGTCCGTTACAGGAGGTGATGAGGCGCCGCTTTACCTGGAGTAACTGCCGGTCCTTCACGTACTATAAAAGACAGCAATCAAAGAAAGGGGGAGAGAGAGGATCAATCGGGCCATCAGGAATACAAGCACTATCTGTAATAGTCTTAGTTTTTCCCCTGATTGTTCAGTATACACTCAATACCATACACACACAGGAGTAGGGTTGTTATTCTCTCCGGAGAAGGCCCGAACCTGTATAAAAATTCCCGTGTCAATCTCTCTGCGTGATTCTATCTTAGGAGACCCCCCGAATCAAACAATCTTTACGTAAGTTCGGTTCTAAAACACCGACATGACTATACCTATATATGTAATTCTATTTTTGTAGTGCCACCAGCAACTACAAGATCACCTATGTGAATTCTACGTTTGCCGTCATATGCATGAAATTATGAGTGCTAAGACGAATAATCCAGAGGTTTGTCAATCTCGCAATAATTATTTCCTAATTATCAATTTAAATATATATGTTTACTATTTTACTCCTCCTAGCGATAGGGCATGATAATCGAACCAAGTACATTCGATCTGGACGAAGTCTCGGACGTTCGGGGACGACTCTCCATATTCATCACGATGGAGATCATTAACTTGAAAGGAGAGTTTCACTCTGCTTAATACATGTTCAAACAATTGATTCAATTGTAATTCACTTGTAATTCAATTGTAACTCTAGCGACAATACATGAACATTCTTTTGTAATTGATTTTGAGTTGTAATTCACTTATCTGTGATTTATCTGTTTTCTGCTTGCATGTTTTCAGAGGGCATGGCTAGCATTTCTTGAGGTTAGCCGAAAAATAGAAAAAATATTTAGGTATAGAACGAACTATCACAGATGGTATTGTGGTATAAACTGTATGTGAAAGCCTACTATCACAGATGGCTACCACCAACAACCGTCTGTGATATGTCTCCAATCACAGACAGTTGGTACATATAACCGTCTGTGATGACAAACGTATCACAGACGGGTTTTCGTAGAAGTCGCCTGTAATAGTAGGCCTTCACAGACAGTTTTGACTAAAAATCGTCTGTGTTGTGACTTATCATAGATGGCTCACAAACCGTCTGTGATAATCGCATGTTATCACAGACACATAAATTTAGACGGTTCAAATCCGTCTGTGATGACAGTTTAGAACCGTCTGTAATGACCCTTTGTGTAGTAGTGTCCGATAGTGATGACATTTAGTGTTGAAACCTTAGCAGACAGAATTAGGTTAGGGAGGAGCTTTGTAAAGGCTATGTCATAATCACTTAGTCGCGCACCTACGTAAGTATGTGAACGGATATTATAAGTTGATTTATCTCTTGTGGGTAAAGCTGTACAACCTCTGCATAGTTAAAACTGTTTAAACAACCCTGTCTGTGGTCATGGACATGCTCGGGGATTTCACACGAGAGGTAGAGTTTCTTTATAAAAATACGTCGGTTTGTGAATGGGAAATTCATTGGTGAATGTGATGGTCACGTGGTGGACAAGATATTCACTTGGTGGTTTGGTTGGGAAGTGAGCAGGAGGTTCACTGTTTACTTCAAAGCAATTGTCTATTTAATTACTATTCTTTTCAATTACGCATTTCAATATATTTACTGTTAATACTGTCTTCTATAAAAGAACCATACAACCAATCCTTTGTTCAAGCCTTGTTTGAATATTAATTGTATACTGTTTCTCTATGGCTTGTTGAGCACTTTATTTACTCATGGCTTTAAACTTTGCTGTTCAGTTGAAGAGTATCAAGTTACTCAAGAGTTCTACGAAGAGGAGCCCTTTGAAGGCTTTGCGAATTATGATGCGTTCTCCACTCGATTGCATGTGGGCATGTTGATTGACTTTTCCAGGTTTTCCTATTCTACTGTAAGAGTTTATTTGTTTTTTAGCCCTGCGTGGCAAGTTAAGTAAACATTGACCATAAGGTCCAGTTATTATTACTATTTGTTATTTTGAGATATTTTTAGTTAAATCAATAAATAGATGGTATATTCATCAATGTTTCTTATGTAAGCTAGCTACTGATCTAGGACTAGTTCAGAATACACAGTGGGCTTTGGATGTGTAAATTTGGGTCCCGACATGTGTTAACAAACATTATAAGTTGATTTATCTCTTGTGGGTAAATATGTACAACCTCTACAGAGTTAAAACTGTTTAAACAGTCGTGTCCCCGGTTATGGACAATGTCCGGGGATTTTATACGAGGGGTAGAGTTTTTATAAAATGGTTGGAAGGTGAATGGGAGGTTTACTTGGTGAATGTGATGTTCACTTGGTGGATGGGTTATTCACTTAATGGTTTTGCTTGGTTAGGAGGTGAATGAGAAATTCACTGGTTGTTTCAAAGGAATTGTTTACTCTATTTATTTATTGTCTTTTAAATTACGCTTTACAATCGATTTACTGTGTTTACTGTCAATACTTGCTTTTTGCAAAAGAACTATATGGCTATTCCTTTGATCAAGCTTTGCATGAATATTAATTGCATACTGTTCCCTACGACTTGCTGAGTACTTTATGTACTCACAACTTTAAATTTTGCTGCTTAGTTGAAGAAGGTCATGTTACTCAAGAGTTCTACGAGGAGTTTTTAAAGACTTTGCAAACTAGGATGCACTCCCTACTTGATTGCGTGTGGGCTTGTCAAATGGTCACCGCAAGTTTCCTTTCCGCTTCAAGAGTTTCATTTGTTTCTTGAGCCCTGTGTGGCAAGTTAGGTAAATGTTGACCATAAGGTCCAGTTATTACTATTTCTTATTTTGCTACATTTTTAGTTAAATCGTTGAATTGATTGTATTTCATCGATGTTTCACTATGTGAGCTAGTTACTAATCATGGGACTAGTTTGGAATACACATAGGGTTTCAGATGTGTAAATCTGGGTCCTAACGATTAAGCTGTGTGCTAGTGTGGAGATATGGACTACTCGGTAGGGTCACATTTACAGTGGTTTGCCGTCTCTAGGTCCAACGGTATGTGTTGGGCCAACGACCTCTATGGGGTTTGGTGCCGACGGTATGCACTTTGAGAGGGTCAATTGTCGAGATGAAGTTTTGAAAAGGTTTTGTTATGATTGGTGTGGGCCGCACTGGTTATATCTTGTGGGCAAGTGTACAAACCTCTACAGAGTGTTAACAATCTATTCGAATAGCCGTATTTTCGGTCATAGACATGCTCGGGGATTTCACACGATTAGTAGATTTTCATAAAACAATTGGGAGAGACAGCTGTGGGATTTAACTCGTATGATTGTGTGAAAGAATTGATTAGGATATGCGAGTTTTGTGGAATATTTGTTACTATTTGTTTTCAATTATGTTTTCAATCTATTATTCATATTCATATTCAACTACAACTGTTACTTTTATGCAAAAGAACCATAGATGACATATCCTTTGGAATAAGCCATCATTTATAGTTGCGTTATGTGGTACAACTTACTGAGTACTCTATGTACTCACTCTTGCGATAAACAATATTGTTCAGTTGATGAAGACTACATCAGTTTATCGTTGGTCACAAGGTCAACTTCAAGGATCGTGAAGAACTAGGTTGCACTACCCCAACTGATTGCCTGTGAGCATATGGATATGTTACACTGAATTTATTCTGTTTCCTTCCGCTGCAGCTTATTTGAGATATTCATCCTTTGAGGTATTAATTGTAAGCTTTAACCTTAAGGCCGTTAATCTGATAATTATTGTTAATTGCATATTTCTTAGTTATTTTTGCATATGGAATGATATTTCATCGATGTTACTACTGTGTGCACTAGCGTGATCCTGAACTAGCACAATATACACAGATGGTTCAGATTTGTATATTTGGGTCCCAACAATATACCAACGTAATCTTCTATGTAACTCAGACTAGACATTATGAATTAAAATACATGTTTGTTTTCTAGGTTTTAGCTACTTTTATAACGAGGGTCTCACCGTTATCTAGTTTACACGCCTGTTTTTTCAAGCCTTTCACACATCCAAGTTTTTTAAGGGAATTGGACGTTCCCAACATCTTTCTTTTTTTTTCGTTGAAAATTAAGGGTTCGGTATTATTTTAAATCATACGTCGGGAAGATCAGTCCCGTATCACATATTGTTGATTTAGGCCTACACAACCTTTTCGAACAATTATGTGACCCAAAATGATGAACTCGAATCTTATTCAAGTGAAACTCAACTCAAACACTCCATCTCAATGTAAATTTCAGTATAGCTTCAACGCAACTGACTTCCAGCAAGTGGTACGTGGACCAAAAAACAAGATCCGAAAAGCACAAAAACTTGTAGATTAAAGCGAAATTTAGTCAAAACTACCAACGGGACTAACCTAGAACAAACAGCGAAACGGACATAAAACCATAAAAAAAATACTGAACTGAAACTACGTACTGTGTTCTAGTTTCTCTGCATTGAAGTTATCTTAAACACAGCTCAAACGACACTAGAACTAAAACCATACACTAAAAATGAGCTTAAACTCTTTAAATGGCCTGAAACTCTCATTTATTGTAATTTTAAACTCTTTAAATGATCTGAAACTCAAACTTCATTTATAGTAATATTTCAGAAACAACCATGACATGCAACTTATTGGTATAAGGCACACATATACGGAATAAATCACGAACCATTGACGCAGGCTATTTTCAGAACTTAACTCAATTTAAGAAATTTGGAGCAAACCAAAGCAAATCCATCTCCTTTGCTCAGTTGCTTACATAAACACGAGCAATAATTTGGTAGTGCACATACTTGCAGCTCAGGCTTTGAAGAGACATTTCAACACTATTTTATAGGTGACAATCCTGAGATTTGAAGAGAAATCTCAACACTATTTGATTTCAGAGTCAGAGAACCCGCAGATTCACGCGACTTTATTCAGTAAAAAAGGTGATATCTCGAGATAATCTTCAATATACTCCCTAAAAAAGGCAACATCATTTAACAAAACCATCACAGCATGAGAGAACCTCAATTCACAAGAAACAGTAAAATCATGCAACTTTTCACTGTTAGTACGATGGTATATGTTGGGAGTTCGGAAAATAAGGCATTTTTTTTGTAGCTTTCGCAGACAACAAATACTGCTAATTACTTGCCAGCTAAGCAAAATAAACGCTACTAAGGTTGCAGACATTATAATTCTCAGTAAGAGTGGCCAATGAGATAAAATCGATAGTATTAACCTTTAAATTTAAAGAATCTAACACTTGATCAAGCACTCCTTTGGGTACCATACATATACAGGAGTAAAACTTCAATATAGAGCTAAGCAGAAAATGACCAGAGAAGACAGATATTATCGAACAACGCATCCTGCTAAATCACAGCTTATACTAATTTCTATAATTTGTCTATGAACCAAGCACACGCAATGAGATTCTGTAAATGGCATTATGGAAGAAGGAAATCCTGGAGACAAAGATGCTTCAGAATTAAGAAATGGATTTAGATGGACAAGAATGTAAATTCATTCAGAGATAATAATGTTATTCCATAATTTTTCCCATGCCAGCTAGTGGGTGGTGATGATGACACAGTTGTGTACACAAGAATTTGGGATGAAATTAGCTGCTGGTCACAAACAGCTATATTCAAACAAGAGTAAACAACATACAGGGGTGAAAGGATGATGGTGACAAAAAAAGAAAACACTAGCAAGCCTGGTAGTACTTGAATTGAAACTTCAGACTATGGGCATGGAGTGAGTTAGGCAGTTTTTTCACTCAAGGTGACCTAGAACTTTACTTTTAAACCCTTTAATGCCGCATATACTGTTGACATCACTAATGGAAAACCCATTCATATATAATTGATCAAACATAGTCTTTCTTCATCCTATGTGTATATAGAACAAAACAGAAAAGCTAAACCACACATCATTTTACTACACAAAGGTACGTAATCAAAATAACAAATGAGAGGGTAATACTACCCAATAGAAACAAACAAGATGGCATTATCTAAAATTGATGCATAACAAGTTGCATCCTGAATATGTACTCAATGAAATAAATAGGACGAGAGAATTGAAAATGTGGATAATTCCAAACATAGACCACAGGTTTAGTCATGTTTACTCGTATGAGGAGTTAACAGGTGTTCACAACAAGCAGATGAAAGTAAATAGAGTAGCTAAGTCTATTGAAATAACTAGACAGATCCGGCAGATAAGAACACCAAACTGAGGTAGACATGACTTATCCAATCCACTACACCAAAACTAGAAGATATAACCCTTATCTAACATCCAATTCTCATGAAGGCACTGATGTCATGGCAGTAGGAAGTGTGAAGCTGCTCTAACTGTTAGTGTCCATCTGACATCCACTCTGAGAAGCAGGGAATATAGGGTAGATATGGGTGCACACATTCGTTTCCAAGAGTGCAGATAGCATGCACTTTCCTGTTATCCATATCGTATGACATAAGATCTCTTTGCATCCCCAAGTTAAGGAAAACCAAATTCCGTTCCGGATGGATTGCAATCACTGAAGCTACTAACCCTCTAAGACAAGGATGTTTTTCAAACAGTCCCAATGTACTGACAGTATGTTTTAGGATCCATTGTTCACTACCATAATCCTCCAGAACCCAAATTGATAGATGGGGGTCACCACCGTAGTCTATGTGCGCAGAATACAAGCGCCCCTGAGACAGCCCAATGAAACTAAAATCTGTTCTGTGCGGTGTGGGGATTTTCCTCCATGTCTTCCCCTCTGTGTCCACTGTAACTACTGCAGAACTATTGGTAGTGAAATGCATAATGCCATTAAAGAATACACTTACTGTAGCATCATCCACACCGGCGTTATCACCCCACTCACTCTGCCTGTAGGTCCATCCTCTAGTTTCCGATGAGTAAATCTCCACTCCAGTGACTAGACGGGATACATCCTGCCCGTGCCAGAGCAAAAACACACTGAAGTGGGAGGACATGGCCGGGTCGAAACCCAAACGCACAGTGGGCGAAGTCTGCATCCCTTCTGTATTCGGCAACACGGTCCACTTCTCGGTGGCAGGATTGCACACAACATATTCAGATTCACGTCGTGGAATATATTCACGTCGTGGAGACATTCTCCAGCAGCGGCACAGGAGAAGGCCGTTGCAGCAGTTGACGAACTCGGTCTCTGTGTAGCTTGGGGGGTTGAGCAAGAACGAGAGGGAGGGGTTGACCATAGGCCGACCTCTCCCCGACATGTTGGTGAAGTGGTTCACGTAGCGTACACTGCGGCTGCGGTAGAAGAAGCCGGATAGGGTCTGGGGCGACTTCTTGCGGAGGTCGGGATCGGAGCAGAGGACGAGCCATGACCTTGAGACGCACTTGAAGCGGCAGAGAGACCTGTAGGGCACCCGCGACAGGATCTCGACGACGAGGTCGTCGGTGAGGAGGCTGGCCGCGGGCTGCTTCTTCCTAGCACTCTCCGCCATCCCGTAGCGGCGGGGATCTGATCTGCAAAATGGTGGAGGGCTTAGGGAGGATCACAGATTGAAAGATAGCTAATCCAAGCTGCAAATGGTGGAGTGCCGCACAGGTTTTTGGGGATCAAAGATTAGATAAAGAAGAGCATCCAGGCAGACCTCAAATGCCAAGCGAACGACGGGGAGGACGGACGGAGACCATGAGGACGCCCGATGGCCGTGGCGGGGTGGGGATCTGAGAAGTCGGGAAGAATGAGATTGGGGCATCGATTTTTTTTTTTATTATTTATTCCTTCTTTTAATAATATTTTAAAGTTAATTATAGTTAACTTTATTTTCAATTTTAACCCCCTTTAATCACGTCATAACTCGTGGCGTGGCTAAATCATGCTATCACGCCACCTACCTCGGCGTGGCCACCTACCACGTAAACCCTCGCGCGCACACCATGCCAGCGTGGAGGCATATGTGGTCGTTGTCACGCCAGTACTCCTGGTGTGATGAGTCTGGCTTGTCACGCCAACTCGCGTGGTGTGACAGAGAAGACTTAGATGACGGTCCACCCAGTTCTTCATTTTCCCTTCAATCCCCTCTTCCACTTGTGCGCCACCTCTCCTCCCTGCCCCCAACCTCCCAAAATCCATCGATTTGGAGCCGTTTCGGAGTCCGTAAACCAGTGGAGATCATCCCTCAAGGTAATCTCAACTATTCCCTCCATTTGTTCGGATTAAATTGGTTAGAATTGTGGATTTAGGGTTTTGGCCGAATTGGATGTTTGAGAGCAATTTGTTTGTTGCGACTTGTGGATTAAAATCGGTTATTACTTGCCTTGTTTTTGAATTTTGATAGTTGATTCACTTGATTGGTGTGTTGTGTCAATGTATTCAAATGATTGAGTTTCTCATAAGTCATATATAATCATCTCTCGGTAAACTTTGTATTTTGATACCTTGTTTCATACAAATGCCATGGTAAATGCACGCAAATAATCTTTCAGTCATACTAGTGATTTGTTCTATTCAATTGCTACAAGCAGGTCTCCCAAAAATAATATGTTTCTTGTCAAATTCTAGTATCAAACACAAACGAAGTAAATTTCCATAATGCAGATGAACTCCCAGGTATTTCAGAGGAAGTCTACTCAATTTACAACCAAAAAGTTTAGCAAAACTAGTAATCTCCTCATCAACATTGATAGGTACCAAGTCATACTTATGGAAATTTATTCTTGTACCAGATAAGTTCCTCAAAGTAAGATAGAATCCATTTAAAAAAATTGCTTGTTCTAAATCACTTTTTGAAGAACAAAGGGTGTCATCAACATATTGTAGGCTTACAATACCACCATCTCAAAACAAATGTGGGAGTCCTGTAATCAAACCTGCCTATGTAATTTTTAATATCATCCTTGTGAACACATATGCAATAAGGTTAAAGAAGAGAGGGGAGAGAGAGGATCCCCCTATCTAATCCCTTTTTCAATTTCAAATCACTCTCCTCATCATTTATTCTAACTCCTGTAGAACCTTTAAAATTAAACTCTTCATCTAGTTGATCCACTTAGCCCCAAAACCTCTGTAGTATCCAATCCACCCTATAATATGCATTCTCATATTCAAGTTTTAAAACAAAACCTTCTTGTTTACTATGGAAAGCATCATGAACAATCTCATGTGTAGTGACCATGCTCTCTAAAATAAATTTCCCTCTAATGAAAGTAGTTTGGTAGCCACACACCAGTTTGTCAATAATACCAGCAAGTCTATTTGTGAAAACGTTGGAGAACACCTTTAAACTACAGTTAATCAAACTGATAAGCCTGAATTTCTTGAGAACTTAAGCATATGCTTCTTTAGGGATCAGGGTTAACATGGAAAAATTCAGCCTAAACAAGCCTAGGGAGCCATTCTCTAAATCTCTAAATAAAGCCATTAAGTCATCTTTCACCACCTCCCAATTTTTTTTGATAAAACATGAAAGAAAACCATCAGGTCCAGGAGCCCCTTCAACATAGGATTGTAAGACTGCTTTCCTAGCCTCCTCAATGAATGTTGCCTCTAACATGGCATTTCCCTCTAAACTTACGTTGTCCTCATCTTTCCAAAAAATCATTACTCACATCATGTTTATTTTAGGCTCATAACCAAATAAATTCTTGTAATAATCAACAACATGTCTCAACATACCTGAAGTATGATCAACTTGCCCATCTAGACCCTCGATCACAAGAATGTTTTTCTTCCTCCTTCTTTGGTTAGCCACTGCATGGAAATATGCACTATTCCTGTCTCCTTTTATATTTCGGTCCCTGATCCCTGTCTAGCTTTAGTCTATTCCATAGACCAAATATAGTTGAGTTCAATGGCAATCTCCTTCATCCTGGATTTAGCATATGGAGACGGGTTGTTTTTTAGCTAGAATATCTAGAACATCATATTCAGCTACCAGCCTTTGTTTC
Organism: Phyllostachys edulis; assembly: GCA_036346405.1. Taxonomy (NCBI): domain Eukaryota; kingdom Viridiplantae; phylum Streptophyta; class Magnoliopsida; order Poales; family Poaceae; genus Phyllostachys; species Phyllostachys edulis. The sequence continues at coordinate 189,274 of JAYEVD010000061.1, read as the reverse complement.
TTCTTTTTTTTCGTTCAGATTCAACATTAGTACTCCACCTTTTAGCTAACCCTTCTGAGTCTTTTAATCTTATATTGGCACACGTCAATAGTTTTATCTAAGTTACATGCATGAGCAATACCAAGCAATTCTAAAAGATCCATCCCTCTAAGCCTCTTTGTCTGGTTTTTGTGGATTATGTTTGTTTTTGGTGATTCCAACTTCAGTGAGTCCAAGTAATACCGCACTTATTTTCTGTAAAGGAACAAAAGAAAATTTGGCTTAGCTGGATTCTTACTTTAGTACTAACTTTCTAATGTTTTGTTCGCATTGTTGGATGTAGATGGATAAAGTTGTACGTGTTTTTACTGGTGAGCTGGTTCGCCAAACGAGGAGTGTTGCTGACTTTATTGGCATGGAAGTGATTGTGCATGTGTTTCGAGAATCACCAAACTTTCGAACTCTTCTGATGAGGATTAAGTCGACCTTTGGATGGGATGAGTTCGGGGTCATTGTCGGAATGGAGGGACGGTATGATGTTGGGCTGGGTTCAAAGGTGCGTACCTTGTTGATGTCAATCTTGTGCGACGATGATTGGGACATGTACAAGGAGGTTGTGCTCGCATCTCAAGTCCGGTCGTTGTGGGTTGTGGTGGAGAGGATAATCGTTGGCGAGAATATGAGAAAGAATGCGGATGTGGTGAACGACACCATGGAGGAACTTGAATCCGTTGTGGAACTTTCACAAGGCCGCCCAATAGAGGAGAAACCGTCCCAAGAGGTCATTGGTGTTGGTCATAACAATGATGCCCCCCATTGGTGGATTTGTCATACGTGCATGTTTCTTTGTCACACCCTGTTAGTGACCCCATGACTGATTTCAATGGCGCTGTAATGAACAACATGTTTGACGAGGAGGTGTTCCAAGATGAACAAAAAATGAAGCGCCCGCTCCACTTTTGTCCACTGAGGAAGGCCAGGTTCTTCATAGTGTAATGGGTGAAATCCCGTCCGCGCATGCATTTGAGGATGTCAGAATGGTTGGTAATGCGGTCTGTGCAAATGGGTTGAAGAGAAGGGATAGCATTGCGGGCCCGGGGAATGACCTCATACGCAAGGACATGTTGTTTGCAAGCATGGCGGATAAGAAGGTTTGGCTGTAAGAATACTCAGTGAGGCACCATCGTCTGTTTGTTGTACAACACTTCGATGTGAATAAGAGGTATACCGTGAGGTGTGAAAGGGGTGCGGATGGAAGGTCTGGGGGTAGAAAACTAGGGACAAGTAATGGAAAATAACGAATTTGGAGCAACCTCACTCTTGTTGGACTACACGAGTTTCCAGGAGCACCTTGAAGTGATCGCTAATTTCATTGCAAGACGCATAATGGGGGTTCTGGCTGTCGACCCTGATGTGACCGTCGCCACCCTTATTGAGGCTATATTTGGGTTCATTAAGTACCGTGTGAAGTACGGAAAAGCATAGAGGGCAAAGCAGAAAACGATGCAATTATTGTGGGGGTGATTTGAAGGAGGCTTACGGGTTGCTTCCTCGAATCCTAACCACTATGCAGGCCAAGAACCCGTGCAAGGAGTTTTATCCTTGGCACGGGAACCGAATGGAACCCGATGAAGGAGTTATGAAACATGTTCTTAGGCAGGTGCACTGATCTTTTGGGAAATGCAAAGATGCCTTCAAGCATTGCAGGCCTGTCTTATAAGTTCATGACACCACATTCCTAACCGAGAAGTACTATGGTGCCTTCATGGTCGCTACGGGTATTGATGCGGAGGACCAGCTGATTCCATGTTGGGACCCAAAAATGTAATTCTAGACCCTCTGTGTATACTGCACTAGTCTAGGATCAAGCTAGTGCACATAGTGGCAACATCGATGAAATATCATTTCCATTTGTGAAGATGACTAATAAATAGGCAAATAACAATAATTATCAGAGTAATGACCTTAAGGTCAAAGCTTACAATTAATGCATCAGAAGGCGAATAGCTCAATTAAGCTGCAGCGAAAGGTAACAGAATAACTTCAGTGAAGCCCATTCATATGCCCACAAGCAATCGGCTGGGGTAGCATGCCACGATCCTTGAATTAGACCTTATTGACCGACGATTCCTCCACTTTATCTTAATGATTGCAGCAACAATGAGTACTCCAAGTACTCAACAAGTTGTACCACAGAATGCAACTATAGATGATTGCTTATTCCAAAGAAAATGACTTCTGTAGTTATTTGGCAATAAAGTTGCATTTGCAATTGAATATAAATAATAGATTGAAAGCGTAATTCAAAACAAATAAACAGTAATAGTTTAACAATTGTTTTCACAAATGACACAAAGCCTAATCAAATTCTTTTACACAGCCATATGAGTTAAATCACACAGTTGTCCCTTCCAAATTGTTTTATGAAAATCTACCCCTCGTGTGAACTCCCCGAGCATGTCCATGACCGCGGACGCAATTATTCAAATAGATTGTTTAACACTCTGTAGAGGTTGTACACTTTACCCACAAGATATAACCAGCGTGGCCTACACTGATCATAACAAAACTTTTTCGAAACTTCATCTCAATAATTGATACTCCCGATGTGTTTTACTGATGGCACCAACGCCCACAGAGGAAATTAGCTTGTCGCACACCGTTGGATCTGAAGACGGTAAACCACTCATAAATGTGAATCGCCATAGAGACAGAAATACACCTCCACCTTGGCACACAGCTTAACCTATTTGCCCGAGTAATCAATATCAAGACTCCGTAACTTACTAGGTTAGGCCCATCTATACCGGGCATGTGGTCGCATGCTTATGGCTCGGCCAATGGCGTACAAAGTTAAGTCCTTAATTAACTAAGGCGAGACTTACAATTTCTAACTATGCCACGGAGATTACCATTCCCAATCACAAAACCACCATATCACACAGTTTCCACCACTCGCCTCAGTCTAAATCTTTTTTCACCCTGTTGGTAAGGTGCAACACATGCCATCAACGAGTAATGACACATATCACATAGTTTTACACGAAGTTCCATAATCACTTAGTCAAGTTTATATTTTCAACTCAGATGATATGAATGACTCGTTGCATGGCTAAGAAAACTATTCGTATCTAACCAACCCACGTTGGTGCTATGATAATACCAACTAATAATTAACCAAACTAGGGTGACAAAAGATCATGATATTACAATAGGCAAGGTCGATATAATCAAATGGTGTATAACTAATCCTAAAACATTTAAATAAATACTTAAAGTAAATGCAATAATTGAATCAAAGTGATTTTGGAAAACTAGGTTCAATATGGTCAAAGGTACAACTTGCCTTGTTATAGCAATGATGTTCTTATTTTATCTTCAATCTTCTACTTCCTTGACCTTCAGCTCATTCGGACGATTCTGGGACTTCAACGTCTAACGAGAAAGAAAACGCGAAACAAACTAAATTCAAAAAGACAAATCAAATAAAATCCAAATTGAAATTAAATGGTACTAGAAGGTAGATATTGAACTTAGATGAATTTAGAAACTTGTATGGGTTCAATTGGAGTTTGTACGAGAAAGAACGAGCTCTCAGAAGTTCAATCGGAAAGGAAAATGCTGAAAAAGGAAAAGGGAGAGAGAAATTGACAAGTGGGACCCACAGAATATTCCTTAATTATTTTATTTTGGAAATTCTGGAAAATGGCTAGGTGTATGACAGGTGGGACCTACTGGTGTTTAAGAATTTCTAGAATTAAATTAATTCCAGAAAAAGGAAAAAGAGGATGACATGTGGGCCATTAGTCCATAGACTAAGTCCACGGATTTGGGTCTACGGTGCATGGTGGGTTAGGTTCACGGAACAGTGCTAACATGTGGGCCCCATAGGTCATAGACATGGCTCATGGTGAACCAAGTCTACATGGTTTGGTTTAGGGTTAGGGGTTGTGGCTGACATGTAAGCGTCTACGTGGCGCCAGGTGGCAAGGTGGGGTGGCGAGGTGGCAGTGACATGGCGGATGATGTGGCACCGATGGGGAAAACAAGCGCACGGGAACCAGGCGCATGGCGACACGGTGGCTCACCGGCGTGGGTGTCTCCGAGGATGTCCGACGGGTGGCGGAGCTCTGGCGAGCTCGGCGGTCGGCGGCGGTGTTAAACATGGCGGCTCCAGCGAGGTAGGGCAAGGATGGCTCAAGCAAGTGCGCGAGGACGATAGCAATCCGAGGCGGCGGCGCTTCGGCTAGAGGACGGGAACGGCGCTCCGATGGCGGATCGACGACGACGAGCATGGATCCAGGACGAGGGTAGCACGGGGATCTCGAAGGCGGCATCGGTGAGGACAGAGAGGCACCGGACGGCGGTGGCGAGGAGCTCTGAGCTTCAACAATGGCGATGGTGGTTCGGTACAACTCCGGTGAGCTCACGCGACGTGATGGAGACATCTCCGGTGGCGGCGCCTAGGGTTTCGAAGGCGGCGCGTTGAGAGGGGCGCAGATCAAGGATGGCCGGGGCTATTTATAGCCTTGGGTGGCATGCGTCGCGCGGACGCCAAGGCAGCGGTGGTTGAAACCGCGTCGGCTAGCGTGCAGGCAACAACAGCGGCTGGCAGGTGGACCCAGGGGTGGCGGCATGGGTGCTAGGGTTCGACGACAATCGGGCCGGGAGCGAAGATGGCCCGCTAGGTTTTTGCGGCTGGGAGGTGGTCGAGCTTGAGGGATGTGGGTTGGGGTTTAGATGAGCCGAAGGGTGGTGGGGAAAACTGGCGGCTGGGCCGGATGAGAGAGAAGGCGAGGTGGGCCAGAGCAAAATCGGCCCACAAGGATTATATCAAACAATATAATTTTGTAAATTGGGTACGACATGATCAAAGGTCTACGACTTGCCTTCGTTGAAAAGTTGAGATGCTTCGGTCATCGAGTCCAAGAATTCTTCCGAAACGCCGGAATCTATACGTGCGAAAAGAGCCAAAGAAATAAAACAATTCCAAATAAAATCCAAAAATTACCAAACTATAACTAAAAGAAAGGTACTGAATTTAGAAATTTGAATCACTCGAATCGGGGCTGAAACGAGGGAGAACAAGTTGGTATCAGAGCCATACTGACCGTAGAAACCCCTAGCTTGGTCGTCTTTAGGATATTTTGGAAAACTTAGTTTCAAAAATATCAAATGATTTATGAAAACTTAAGTAAGTTCTCAGATTTTATTCCTTACCTATCTTAGATTGCTCATCTCACCTTGTTCTTGTTTAAGTTTTGAAGAGTTGTTTCCTCTCATCTTCTTTCAAAAGATAGTTGATTACCGTTTAAGTTCAATTTTGGGATTCAATGAGTGTTGTAAAATTGAAGTGTTGGCTGTCCTTTGATGAAGATTAGAAGCTTTTGAAGTTGGAGAACTCAGCTTGGAGCTTGAATACAAAATCTGGACAGCAAGCGCTTAGATCGTCGTTAGGACTGAAAATGATAGGATAATTCAACTAAAACTCATGGGAATTGAAAGGGTAAGATGTGATATTAGTTGGCTAGTGCCTAATACACCCTTAGATGGTTTTTACCATGTTCATTAGATGCGATAAGACTTGAGTTGTGTTCTGAAATTTTTCTTCTCTACCGATTGCTCGTTCTTTCAATACGAGTTAGTCGCACCGAGAAGTTGAGTTTATGTCTTAAGTTTTGCTTTGGAATCTTATGTCCTTGTCCAGATATTTGGAGTTCATTTCTCATTATTTGCTCTCCTTTCGTTTATTTCAAGTTGGTTCTTGCGTTTTAAAGTTTAAAATCTCTAATGTAAATTAAGAACCTTACCCTTGTTATTTTCCCCTACCTTGTGCTTTTCCCTCTCACCTCTTTAATGGAAGTCGCTGGTTGGTTAAAGGATTGATAGCGAAATCGGTAAAGAGAAGGATAAGATTGAATGACGGCTATTTTATCTTTAATTGGATCTTTGATGTTAGGATGGTATTGGTGGTTTTGCATTGTTAGAGTGATGTTGATCATCAAGATATTGAATTATTATCCTTGGCCCCTGATTTTGATCTTAGAAGAGTTGAATAGACCTTTGAACCTTGAGATATTAACCTTTGTGGGATCTTCTATAGATTATGGTAGGCGTTACCATAGGGAGTTGCGATATAAGTATCTGTGGAACTATTGTTTTGAGGTATAAACTCGTCTGCAGTGATGTTGAATTTATATCTAAGAATCAGAGGTATAACTCATAGAACACATGAAGTGGGTTGAATTAATAACTTTGTGAATTCACTTGGGGATTTAGATTTTGATATACCTTCGTCAACCACTCAATAAGATTGTTAGTCGGATTTTGGTCTAAGGTGATAGAGTCGAAATTGAAACTATGATGATAATGTAAACTTTGATAGATACTTATGTTGATAAATTGAAATTGTGGAGTTATAATTGGGTATGTAACCGGATAGTAGTACGTCCAGAATTGAAGGATGATTAAATAATTGAATTGGTCGTATAGTGTATGACTATGAGAATTGAATACGAATTTATCTTTGTGGGAATAGTTGTCCCATGGATGATATAATGAGATCAATAAGTGATGATAAATTATGGCGGTTAGATATCAATGATACTTGAGGATCAAGAGATTTTCTAAGACATCGAGTTAATATTATTGTATTGGACTAAAATGATTATTGAGGATAACTTGATCTGGATGAGGTTAGCAATTTAGATTATTCGGATTATAATTGGATTACAAATTCACCTTGGATGGATAATCTTTTTGATGATTTAATGCACTAGGATCGTGTTGATGGTGAATAAAGGAGATATATTTTTAACCTAGGATGATTGTGGTGATTTTGTAGTTAATTAGATCCTAGAGTGGAGATAACTGGATTAGGCCTTAAGAGATTAATTGGTGTATTTGATGGATCGATTGTTGCAAGTGGATTGATCGTGCTTACAAAAGGGATTGAGAAGCAGAAATATTGAGACACTGCTCGAAGATGCAATTTGATGTTGCATAGACGTACCCTCTCTTAAGGATTGAAATTATTGTGAGAAAACTTGCTGGAAACAATAAATGATTGATAAACGGTTAATAGTATATGTCAACCGGTGGATTATATACAGCGACATACAGATCTTTAGTGCTCACGATTTGGAAGTTATATGGGAGATACCTATGATAGAAATTTAGAAGGCAAATGTAATGGACTATGTGAGCAATATGCTGGTTTTGTTTAGGATTCGTAATATTATTGGGATTTTGATCAAGATGGGAGTGAACCCGTGAGTTAGATTGTGGGAGTAAATTAATAGTTGTTTGTGCTCACTCTTGGATTGTTAATTTTGGAAGCAAGTTAGTGCCCTTCCTAGAAATTGAATCAAACCTAAGAAATTATGGTGGAGATTTCATTAAAGCAAGCGATTTCGGGGTTGTTGTATAAATTGTGGAATAATAGATTAGAGTGTGCTTGCTATAGACTCAATGTGGTTGGTGGATTTTAATTGGATAAATGACAATTAGGGTTTGTCAAACCCAAGAATAGCAAGTTAGTAGTGGTTCGAGATCGAGTCATTCGGTCCTTGGAAAGAAGTTTGGATTTTAGTAAAGCGACAAAGTTTTTCTGCCCATTCTCTTTCCACCGGAATCTCGGGACGAGATTCTTTTAAGGGGGTAGGTTTTGTAACATCCCCAAATTAATAAATGATAATTTGTATGCATCTCATTAACATGCACAGTGTTTTTGATTCTCTTGCATCATTTATTGCACTTGGGTTGTGTTTCAAATGTATAAAAATGAGGAGGATTTAAAACTTTTGAGCATGCATTGGTTTTTCTGGAGCAATTGCAAAATTTGTTGCATTTGAAATTTGGAAATCAAAGAAAACATACAACTCAATTTGAGGTTCCAAAAGAAAACAGGAATATAAACTTATGAACATCATCTGAAAATAATTTATTCAAATAATATAATAATTATCATGAATGAATATAATTTTTCCCAAATTTTTGGAAACTATTTCAACCCCCGGAAAATTCAAACCCAACTTAAAGACCTATTCCAAGTTTGAATTTAAATTACACAAATTTAATCATGAACAGTAGGTTTTCAAATTTTATTGGGAACTAGGTTGTCCCAGGAAGCCCCCTGATTTATTTCATAATTTTTAGAAATTTATTTCTATTTTTGGAGCCTCGGTCAAACTTGCTGCTAATTGGTCAAAGTGTTTTAAAATTCAAATCCTTAGCACTGTAGCGCCGACCGGACCCATTCGCCATTTCGGTTCGACCTAACCCAACCCGGAACAGTGACCGGCCGAACCACCCTTCCCCTCTTCCACTGACCGGTGGGCCCCACTCGCAGGATCTTCTTCCCACTTGGTCGATGCATGTTTGCTCGCCACAGGAGCGCCTTGCACACGCCGCCCGGCCTCCCCGTCAGCTCCGTCGTGCCACCGCACACGGCAACCAACCGGGGCACCTCTCCTACCGACGCCGTCGATCCATTCTCCGTCAACGCCGAGATATCATGAGAAGACCGCCATGACCGAGGAGAGCGGAAGCTCGAGATATCGCGTGGGCGATCGTCTAATTAAGTCACCCCTTGCTTCGCTGAGCTACTCTCCCATCGCCTTCTCCATTTTTGTAGCGTCTAGCTCCATCCTCCATCCTCCCCGAGCTCAATTGAGCTCCAAGCCCCGAATGCCGCTCACGGACTAGCCGAGCCGCCTCCAAGCATTCCGGCCACCCACAACCGCGTCACGCCGCGCCCTGCACCACGAAGAGCCGAACCCCTCGATCCATTTGGAGGTTGCGCCACCAAGGAGCTGCACGCGGGCCTTCTTCCCCGGTCCTGGCCAAAATCGCCACCGCGGCCAATACTCCATCTCCGGCGAACCTCCCTCCGATTCTCCTCTCTGTGAGCATCTTCTAGTTCCCCTTAACCCCTCCCTAGCACTCACTTGCGTCCTCCTCTTCTCCAGGGATCCCGCCGCGTTGAACCACCTGCGCCGCCGCCGGCTCACGTCGCCGGACTCCCTCAGCCTCTCCCCGTCCTCGGCGACCACTCCGGTGAGGACCCCTTAGCACCCTTGTGCTCATGCTCCTCCTACTTTGCCCTCTACTCCACCCGAACGCCGGCGCCATGGTTCACCTCCATGGCCGGCCGCCACAAGCCCTTGCCGCTCCGCCACCATGCCTCCCGAGCTCCTGGACCGCCACCCCTAGCACCCTTGTACCTCAAGCATTCCATTTTAGTAGTTCACGGCCACCGCCTTAGCCCCTGTCGCCGGCGACCAGTGCCTCCCCCAAACCGACCCGAGCCGGCCACATTCCCTGTTCATCGTCTCTGAAAAGCTCCTCTTTGTGACTGATCGGTGGAATCCCTTGTAAGGTTAATCAAAATGACTGCTTGTACATGATGTAACTACTAATTGGGACACTCTAATGAATAGACAAAAGTAAAAATTGAAATTTGTTAGATGATTAAGCATTGGAATTTCAGTTCTGGAGAAGTTTCTTTTGTCTGTTAACTAGTGAAGTGTCAGAGTAGAGCTTAGATGAAAGCTTGAATTGTCAGTAGACCTCAAATACAAAGCCAATCTAATACTACTATCAAACTTTAGGTCTATCATTTAACCTAAGAAAATGAGTAAATGAATTGTTGTTTAAATCTTGAAAGAAGATTAACTTATAGAATTTTTGTCAGTCATCTCTTGCTTTTGTTGGAACATAAACAGTAATCTGAACAAATTCAGTTTTAGTCACTAGGCTTTTGGCATTGAAAATGCAGTAGTTGGGAATGTTAGTGATTCAATTAGTCTTTAGACAATTTTTTAACAGCAGCCAACTAATCTGAAAACAAATAGGAATAAGTAATTTATGAGGAGAGTAGTTGTTAAAATAGTAAAAGCCTTTGATAAAATGAATGATTAGAGAAAGGTGTTTGGGTGAAAAATTGTTTTGTCAGTGAGCCCTCTTGTAAAACCAACTGGTTAATGCTGCCAATTTTTGATGAATGTCATTTTTGCCACTCCAATGATCTGTTAAAATGGAAGTTTCAGTCTTATAGGAAGATGGGCTAGTAGTTTTAGTTTTGAAAGGATCATGTGTAAGATAGATAAACAGAGAAGGTGTCATCTAACAAATTGTTTTGTCAGTAGGTTAATACCAGGACTAAATTGAGTAGTTAGAGTCCTTCTTGGTGCAATTAGTCAGTTTGGCTTTTAGCTTTCTGTAGCAACCAAATCTTTGTTATTGAAGTGTTGGACAGAGGAGGTCTCTAGATGAAATTTCTTTTATAACAGTAGCACTAGGACAGTAAGTTGGATAGTGTAAATTAGTAAAGCATTTAAAGATTAAAAATCATTAGTCATACTTAGCATTAAGTCATAAGATCATAGCATCAAGTGTTAGGCCCTTATTCCCAGTTAAAAATCCAATAAGTGGTTACAACATGAAATTGAATTAACTTCAAAACAAAAAAATTCATAAGCACTTTATTTAAACTCCAAAATGGGTGAAACCAGTTTTGATAATTTTAATTTTAAGTGAACTCTATTTTGAAATAGGTTTCAAACTTGTCTCTATAGCAGAGAGTATATTTTGAGAAAAGGGTCCATAACTCTATTATTTTTACAATAGAAAAAGGCTGATAACTTTAAAAATATATAACTAATTCATAAAACACCAAAATTTATGATTCAAATTTTGTTAGTTTCCTTTTAAATGTACTTTAATATAAAAATGGGTTCAACCATGTTACTTTTCCAGAAATCACTTTTAGCAAAATTACTTTAGGTTTAGTATTATTGTTGCACTAAAAATGGTTTTAACTTCAAAAATGCATAAGTATTTCTCTATAACTCCAAATTAACTAAACCCAATTTTGTTGGATTCCTATATTAGTGTAGTTTATTTTAAAATAGGTTGTGAGAATGATACTGTTACCAAAAATCTTATTTTACATGTAACTTGTGCACTACTTTCATAACTTCAAAAATCATAGAAAATTCATTTTAGCTCCAAATGAGGTGAATCAAATTCCATTGTTCATCTCATGTGGTGCTATGCCTAGAATAAAAATTTCAAGTGCACCACTGTTCTGGAAATTTTCACCAAAAGAATTAATCGGATGAACAGTAACAGATCTCAATTTAATTGAATTTTCAGGAAAACTGATCTTCTAACTGCCATAACTTTTGCATAGAACATCCAAATCAATTTATTATTGTTGCTAAATTCACATAAAATCATGCTCTGCCTTCTGTGAATTGTTCATGATTTTTGGATGAATTTGAATTTTTGGGTCTTTTTTGGCATTATTCGTTCTTATTGTGCTTTCGATTCTTTCGCTAGGTCCCAATGAAATTATTGATTGCACGAGTGTTCCTTTGCAGCAAGAAAGTGATCCTCAGCCAGGCAAGCAGTTTGATCATATTCTATACCATTATATTTTAAAGTCTAATACTTTGTTTACCCATTATGTATGCATGCTTTTGTGTCAAAGTAATTTTATCGATTAGAGGTAGCTATTCCTATTGCATGGTTGCCCTTAAATTGTTATCCCCTGCCACTAACCATAAGTTATTAATCTTACTGGTGAATTAGAGCCCGGCAATTGTATTATGCTCTTTTGTTGCCCCTTTGGTGTCATGCTTAGCTACCGGTAGAATTGGGCGGTTATCGACTTAGTCGATAACTTTGATCATACAAAATTATTATTATCATTATGCTCAGCACTTTGTGCTCGGTTAATTTGTAAAGTCATAAACTGAAACTAAAAATGAAATGTTTTAGACTTGGGCATAATGGTTGATGGTGTGATCTTATGGTGTGATTGGAATGGTGCCCAAGTCAACAAGGACCGAACATCTTGTGTCACACTATCCAGGCATTTTTGCGTGCAACCACATGAGAGGGATATGGGACCTCTCTTGACTTAGTACTTTGGCGTGTGTTAGCTCCGAGTTGCATGGTGGGCTATTAGGTGAGCAGTAGTGGAGGTTATCCACTGCAAGGAGCATCGTCCTTTTAAGGAGGTGAGCATTTTTTATGACTCCGCATCAACGTATGGGGCTTTCTCCCATATGGGCGACTCGTAGTTAATACACAATATTGGAAACGTCTCGTAGGACTTAGCCTTGCCGGCATACCTTAGAAAGTGTGCTCATTCTAGAGGCAAAAGAGGCGGTCTGACATGTGGGTAAAGTTGTACACCCCTGCAGGGTTCAAACTATTCGAATAGCCTTGTCCTAGGTTATGGACACGCTTGGTTAGGTTTTGCAAGAGTTAGACTATAACATTTAATTAAAACTTGATGTGGTTGGTATGAATGGGTAATTCATGCTATTGTTGTGGTGGCTATTGGGTTAGTCACTTCCAGGTTGTCTTTATTGTTGTTGTTATTATTGTATCGCTGTTATTTCAATATTCAAAAACAGTTTGTCAAATTGCTTTAAATCTATTACATTATTGCAAATGAAAACTTGCTTTATGCTAAAAGTAAGTCTAGAGCTTCCTTCACTTAAATAAGCTTGCATGTAGCTAACTATATAGGTCTGTTATTCTACACGTCAGTCTTGTGAGTACATTTTTGTACTCATTTGCTATGCTCTAATGTAATTGTTGCAGAGGAAGAAGTGGATCCCCAAGGGATGCACTTTTGTGAGATGTGTTCTTGGTACGATTTACTAGGTTGGTGGTCTTGCTGGTTGCCTTGTGGGTTAAAGGCACACTAATTGGTTTTTGTTTATCGCCATCTTATGGCACCTTGCTTCCGCTGTTATTTAAGACTCTTTAGTTGCTATTTGGCTGGTCGGCCCCTTTTGTAATAACTCTATATTGTATGTCTTTTGAATTGTTTAGTTGTACTTCGGTTCTATGTGTTGAATGTAATTGATGTATAATTTTTGTAGAAGGGTGTATGTATAGCACTTCTGGGATGTACATATTTTCCCGAGGCACGGGATATTTTGTTTATGATGCTAGGGTCAATTGGATGGCTAAGCATTATAAGTTAAATACCCCGGGGTCTCACAGTGATCATGGCGGACTATAGTACTCCGTAGTAAATTTTGAAATTGGTGGCATCCGACATATTTGACGTACTGCACTGTAAACAAGATTTTCACAATTAACCACATATCTAAAACTAAACTACACACTAAAAAGGATTATGTACAACATACTACACTATGTAACCGACATCTAAAACTTTGTAATCCACTTGGTTAAAAACAATTACCGAATGGTGGATGACCTGACCATGCTGCTTTTGCTAGTTTCTCTCCTCCCTCTACTCCTCTCTACTCCTCTCCCTTCCCTCCCTCTTTCTTTTTTCTGAATAAAAATGAGTTATGCTAGAATTTTGGGGTCTTTTATAGGGTAGATTGTGTCACCATTTGTAATAGCGTTAGGGACTTACGGGATCCCTATCGCCATTTCAAATGACGATTTTTCTAAATTTTAATATTAAAAAATTAGGGACTTGCATGATTCCTATTGTCATTTTAATTGGCGATTTTCCTAAATTTTAATATTAAAAAATAGGGACTTGCGGAAACTCTATCGCCATTTGAAATAACGATTTTTCTACATTTAAATATTAAAAAAATTTAACCGAGAGGATCCCTGTCGCAAGTTGAAATGGCGACAGGGTCCTGTCGCCGGTTGGAGTGGCGATAGGGCCATGTCGCCATTTTAACTAGCGACAGAAAACTCTCTGCACTGTTCTAGACTACTATCGTCATTCCCTAGGCTACTATTGCCATTTGAAATGGCGATAGCACAATTTCGCCATTTCAAATGACGACAGTAGCCTAGTTTTGTTTTTTTTACTATTTATTTTTGTAAATTTTTTTTAAAATAATATTATTTCAAAAAATCTTACTTTTGCTCTCTCCTTCCTAGTTGAATGTTGTTTGTTTTGAAATTGATTTGAAACTGGGTAGATTTCCAAGTTAAAATTTGTTTGATCCGAGTTGAAAGGTGTTTTGATCCGAGTTGAAAGTTTTCCGAATTAAAAGTTGACTCCCTAATTTTGAAAGTTCGGTCTCTAATATTTGGAAGCTTTGGCTGATTCAGGGGGTGTTTGGGACAGTTTTGGCTTCCGGCTTTTGCCCAGAAAAGCCAGAAGCCATCCCAAATGGGCGGCTTTTTGGCATGGCTTTTCCGGCCGGTTACGCCTAATGGGAGAAAGCCGGAAGCTGCCCTTCGGCGACTTTCGGCAGCTTCCCACCACCCTCCTTCCAACTTTGTCCCTCAACTTCACCGATTATTACCTGCTTTTGCCATCGAATAAATTCCCCACCTCCCTCCACCGACGGCGCCCGTGCCCTGCTCCTCCTCCTCTCTCCTCACCCCCCCTCCTCCTCCTCGCTAGGCCCCACCTCCTCCCACGGTCGCCTCCTCCCCCCAATCTCCACCCCTTCTCCTCCCCATACGGCGCCGCCCATCCTCTCCCTCGCACCGGCCCCCACTTTCTCCTCCCCACGTGGCACCGTCCCTCCTCTCACTCGAGCCACCGGCGCCTCTCCCTCGAGCTAGCCCCCACTCCCCCGCACGTCCAATCGCTTCCGGCTAACTGGATCTAGGCTGCTCCCCGACCTCGAGCTGCCGGCAGCCTCCTTCCTCTCCCTTCTCCTGGATCTGGCCGCCTCGCTACCCTCCTCCCTCCACCGGCTCGCGGCGCCTCGGTGCCCTCCTCCCTCTTCTGGCTCCCACCCCTACTGTCAGTGGCAGCCCAAACCCTAGCACAAAAAATTGTTTGTAACATCAGTGTACATTGTCTGGTTATGGACATTGTTTGTAACATCAGTGTACATTGTCTCCCCTAGATTCGATCTTGGCAAAATCACAGGTACACATTGTCTAGCTCTTGATATGGACAATTGGGGTTTGTAAGAATAAGATTGTCTGTGTAACATCCCAAAATCCTAATCTTGGGATTAAGTAATGTAAAATGCATTAGGAAAAATTTCCTTGAACATTTGCATTTGAACTTTGCCTTTTTGAAAATCTTGTGTTGTTTTTAAAAACTAAAACTAGTACACCATTAGGTGCTAAAAAGGAAATAGAGGAAGTGTAATAAAACTTCCTAAGTAAAAGAATGGTTTTGGGACTTTTGTCCCAGGAACCCTTCAACCAAAATTTCTATATGAAATTTTGTGTAGAGAAATCCCTAAGACCTCTTAGGATCAATACCTTGTTTGAATTTTGTAGAAATTCACGAAAGGCAGAATTTTTGGACTTCGTTTGGGTGGTGAATTAAATCGGCAAAGAAATCAGCTGATAATTCAAAACCCTAAAGCTCAGATCTTGTTCATCGGCTCGAGCCAAAACCTACACGACTAAACCCAACCCACTCCACCAATGACCAGTCCGGAGAGCACACGCGTTTGATCATTGATTTGAAGCCAATCGCCAGATTCATCGAGATGTTCAGACCATCCGAGCCCCCACAACCAATAGGAGCCGTTGGATCAAAAATCTAGTGTCCAGATCAAATGAGAGGATCGTACCGCTTCACTTAAACGTGCGCACCGATGGATCTGATTTGAACGATCGAGATGGACTGGGCCGTTCGGACCGTCCGAACAGCACCCTCATCTCAACCATTGGTTAGGAAATGAATGCACCAGATGGATTGGGCCGTTTGGAACGTCCGAACAGCACAATCAATCGTGGCCGTCCATTTCTGATCTGACCGTCACGACTTGATCTTCACTTACCGCTTCGTGTTGATTCACTGACTAGTGCGTCCCGAGCGCAGAGATCGTCGTCCACCTCGCGCCCGGGAGCTCCAGCGCATCACCGTGTTGAGCTCCGCCGCCCACCGTTTTTGACCCCGACGCCCATGGTTTCGTAGCATCTCAACTACTCTTGTCGCTTCACCCTTCATTACCGCGCCCATGCCTGCCCGTGCCAACCCCTAGCTGCCCGTACAATGTGGGAGCGCTCCGCCTCTGTGTCCATGGCTGCCCGAAGCTCTTCTTGGTCATCTCCGTCGCCCAGCCTATATAAGGATCGCCATAAGCTTCACAATATCTTTTCCAAGCTCATGCGCACACCCATTTCTCTTTTCATCCACTAAATCGAACCCTAGAGCCCCAAGAGTGGAAACCCTAAAATCACAGTGCGCCGTCGTCTTCATCTCCGGCGCCGCGAAGGGTTTTGTATCATTTCTCTCGCGTCACTTTGTGTCCCTTGTCATCCTGAGTATTTCCCCTCAAACAATTTAGCTTTTGGTACACAGGAGCTTCTGTTTGGGGCTTTCTTCTTCATCTCCGGCCAGAACCACCGCGAAGATCTCACCGGCGATTCAGTGCATCTCAAGTCGAGCATCGCCAAGACACCCTGATGCCTATACGATCTTTGGATTTCTTTCTACTTCACTCGGGTGTCTTCTCCATGAAGCGACCAACTTCCGCACAAGACTCACCGTCCGCCACCTCGCCACAAACCTCCTCAGCCACTCCACGTCACTCTGGTAGACTCTAAATAGTCCCTAGATGCTTATGTGCGTGTTATTTTGTCAAAAGCTTCACTCTTTTGCCCTGTCATCATTTACCGTAGCTACCTCTCTGCTCGCCGCCAGTGCGCCACCGCGGTAGGCCACCTCAGACCACGCCGCCGGCACCGGTAGGTGCGCATTAGTATTTAGAACCTATTCCAAGCACCCATTTGCCCCGCCGAGCCCCACAACACCGGCGAGTAGTGCAGCCGTGAAGCACCACCACACGGCACAGCCCCGATGACACTATAGCTCGTCATTAGGATTAGCAAAGTATTTAAACTATTTAGTTAGAGCCAATTAGTCGCTTACATGTGGGACCAAGTAGTTAAGTTAACTCCAACTATTAACCTCGCTTGAGCCTATGACATGCGGACCCCACCGGTTAAGTGCACAGCATAACCCTTTGAGCTGTCTCACTGACAGTAGACCCCACTTGTCGGTTTAACCAGAAACCCTTTGGGAAATAGAGAGTACGTTTTTAGTTATAATCTGGAGTACGTTTTCCTTGTTGGAAGGCGTAACCACCAATGTAACAGATGCGAGAATACGCTTTCTTAGTTTGAAAACGTATTTTCCATTTATTCTAGATTATTCAAACCGAGTGTAGTAAAAGCTTAATAACTTTTGCTACATAACTCCAAATTTAGTGAGACCAGTCCCTAAATTCGTCTAAAATCATAATCTATCTAAATATGTAAAAATATTTTATTTTGTTGCTGCTGTGTTTGTTGAATATTATTTTGATTCTTGTTTGACTCCTTTTAGACGCCGATTATTCGGTATCTATTATGCATTTATCAATCCGTTATACCTCCGAACAGCAAGAGCAAGGCAAGCACCCCTTTGATCATATTGATCCCAGATTTGACTTATTGTACATTGTTTTGCAAATCCTATTATGCATGCATGTATTTACGTGTAAAAATGCTATTATTGGGAAAATGGTAGATGTAAATCCTACTTGTCGCATTGTCTCCTTGAAATGTTGATTTCCTTACTGTTGTAACCATTAGAGTATGGGTTAGACATTGTATAATTTCATTTGGAAGCTTTTGAGTGCGCTTGTTGTACAAATGCAATTAGAGCAATAGAGGTTCGGAAAATTGATTTATGGACATTATGTACTTTGAGAATTTGGGATTATTTTGAAAATGTTCAGGGAGTTACCTCTGTTATGTTGATGAAAATGACATGAAAACTTTAGTCTTTTAGACACGGGCAAGTTATGTTGTTATCTCAAAAAGTGGGGTTTGTAACTCATTAGTAGATAGGGTAGAGATCTTGCCTGTTGTTGGTTAAGGACCAAGCCAAAAATCCGGACTAAGACCTAATCATACAACCATATGTGCTAGGGTGGGGTAGCCGTAGCTAACTAAGTTATCGAAATCTTAGCCTTGCATGATAGTAGGCAGAAGTAGTATCCACATTTCCGATGGTTCAGGATTGCCGACACAACTGCGAATGCCTCACTTCGATGGGTGTTCTCCGGGCGAAGTGAGGGACTTACTCAATGGGGACTGTCCGGCGAGTAAGACTCCTCATCCGATGTGTTACCTTGTTACTATCAGTGTTACTATGATTATTTTTCCCGACGGATGAGGATAATGATTCGCAGGGCTAGTGCAGGGTTAGGACTAGATAATGTAAAGGCTGCGTCGCGAACTCTAGACTACTTACCTTCAGAAGTGAGTGGTGGCATCGATGGATGCCGAACAAACTAGAGATATTCCAGGCAACTGGAGTACCGCATACTATGGGTAAAGTTGTACACCTCTGCAGAGTGATAAACTATTTGAATAGCCGCGCTTGCGGTCATGAGCATGCTTAGTGCGGCTGGTATGGCGGTAGCTTTTGTTTTCAAACTGTTTTGTCACAAAATGTTGGGGTAATGACATGGGGTTTTTACTTTGTTGAGTTAACTACCATGTCTATGGTTTGTTGCTATGTCTATAGCATGATTTGTCATTTCAATGACTGTTTTGCTATTTCTATAGCAGTGTTGCCATTTCAATGGTTGAACCGAATCTGTCAGTGCCATTTCTATGGCAAAACCTGTTTATTTTTGCTTACAACCGGGGAAGGTTGTAAGTGTTTGTTGTTACTTGTTCAGCTACTACTATTTACTGTCATGTACTTACTTATTCATAAACTGCTCTTTCAAATCTCCGTTGCAAATTATTGCTTATGATTATTGCAAATAAACTTGGCTTTGAGCAAAAGAAATTGTAGAGTAGAGCCATTCACTTGTTAGCCTTGCATCTAATATAATTTTTGCGATACACTACAAGTCTTGCTGAGTACACAAGTACTCATTCTTGCTATTGTTGTTGCTTTAGAATTTGCAGATGATCAAACGCTGACGATTTAGTTCTTTCATACCGCAATCAAGGGTTCTTGTGACGGTCTACTTAGGTCTTGCTTCCAAGTCGGTTGCCTAAGGGATCAGTGGGCACACTGCTGGACTTTTGCTACTACTACTTAATTTCCGCTGCTACTTTGTTTCTCTGATATATGTTTATTTGGTCGGTCGACTATGGTTGTACTACTCTTGTAATAACTTAAGTAGACTAAACCCTTTTGCTTTATATTAGTATGTGAATGTATGTTTGTGATGCCAAATGTTGTGAATGTGTGTGCTAGCCTTTATTCCTGGGACTAGCACAGTATACACATAAGATTCACGGGTATTCCACGCCTGTGGGTCCGACAACTTGGTATCGAGCTATATTGACCAGAGGACAAGCCCTAGGTAGAATGGTTAATAGTTTAGACTAGAAATAAAATTTTGCCAACTAATCTAACCATAGGAATGGTTCTTAAATCTTAGGAAGGATTGCTAATCTTTTCCTCTTAGCATTCTTTCTTATCTAAAAACTCTTTTGGTCACTCATCTCATCTTGTTCAAAATAATCTTAGTTTTGAGAGATGTGATGCTCTCTGAAAATGACAGCATTTAAACTACTTTTAGGACTTTAAAAACGGAGCCAAGTGTGGTCAAAACATCCCCACAAGTTCTTTTTGAAGCTGCTGTCTTCGAACTACTAAGAATACCCCCTTAGTTCTCTCTTTTTGAAAATTTCAGAATGTATTTGCTTGCTGAAATTTTTGTACTGTATTATCCTATTAAAACCTCTCTACCTTCATTTGGAGTTATATTGAGTGAAAAATATAAAGGTCTACTTATGTAAAGACCAAGGGTAGAAATACCTATTTAAAACAAATTTTAAGGGATTAGTAAGTAAACCTAGGAATGGATAAAAGTGTGTGCTAAAAATTCTTTCCCAATTCTTGTTTTCTCATCCATAATTCTAGTTATTTGATCTTTGACTCATCTTCTCTTTATAATTGTGTAGATGGTCAACCAAATGTGGGAGCCTCAAGACAGCGAGAGTGCCTTTGAGGAGGGCACGCTGCGAAGATACTCTTTGGGTGATGTTGCAAAGATATTGAGTGGCCTCACACTCCACAAGACACAGCTTCTGATGCACCAAATGAGTGCACCAGTAATGTTCCAAAATTTCAACTTTGGTTAAAGTTTAAAACTTATTTGAATTTGTGAATTTTCTGAATTTTGAAAGCTTTCCTTTAAATTGTTTAATGCCAAAACAGATTTAAATTCAAAATTCTATTACCAACTTTAAGTTGGGAATAATTTTATTAAGTCTAAAATGGCTCTAAGGATTTATGAGAATTTTTGTAGAATTTTTGGACTCTGCTTTGCTATTTTCTAAGTCTAAAAGGAATTAACTAGATTATTTAAAATAGAAAACTAAAAGAAAATCCTCAAGCGAGTGCATGGGCGAAACCCTCTCTCGCCCATTTCTCACTCAACAAGATGGCCCAAGTCGGCTGCTCGCTTCCAAATTTCACCACGCACCCGCCTCCCTCTCTCTCCACCATCGGATGCCCATCCGACGCCCGCAACGCCCACGCCACCCGCCTTCTCCGCACTGTCGGCAGATCCGACGGCCCAGCGTCATCGTCTTCCCTGTTCTTCTCCAGCGGTCAAGGCCGACTCGCCGCCATTTTTTTCGCCATGGGCGAGCTCAGAACGCAAGACCGCCTCCAACCGCCCGCTCCTCCTGATGCGTCGCACACAAAGCGCCCCACCTCCGCACAACCCCCACGCCTCTCCCCTCTTCGCACATGCGACGCCACAACCGCCGCCAAGAATCGCCACAAGACGACCTCCACCTCCTCCACGCCGCTCTGAGCTCCCTGCCCCTATAAAGCGGCCGGTGCGCCTTCCTTCCCATATCTCAGGCGCCACCCACATCCCTCCTCCTCCCTTTGAGCCCGAATTTTGGAGTTCTTCACGGCCGTGGGAGCTCTCGATCCATCTCCATTCGGCGACATCGCGACGCCGCGTCCTCGCCACCGCCCATCTCCATCGCCGTGACCCCGCGATCTCGGTGCGCGCCTCGCCGTCGCCGGAGGACCCCTGAAGCTTGTCGCCGTCGACAACCCGGCTCGCCGCCGCTTCTTCCTCGCCGCCGCGCCTCGCCTCGCCTCGGCGTGTGGGTGGCGCTCGAGATCGCTGTCTCCTCCTCTTTCTTATCTTGCGCAAGCCGCCGCCATGTGTCAGAAGCGCGGCGACCATAGGGCCCGTCTTGCCGCTGCCGCCGCCGCCATGTCGGCGCCACCACCACGCCACGCAGCGCCACGTCGCCCATTTCACGACGTGGCGCACGGGTGGCACGAGCCATGCCACCTCAGACCCCTCCCCTGTGCGCAAGGCCCGTGGACTAAGTCCACGTGAGCCGTGTCTCTGACACAAGGGGCCCGCACGTTAGAATTTTTTTTAATTTCTTTTAAATCCCGGAAATTCTTCGCTGGCGTCAGCCTTGCGCGTTAATAGGTTTTCCTTTAGAAAAATAATTCGGGAAATTGATTAAAATGGCAGATTTAGGATTTAAATTGTAAAATTCATAACTTATTCATCTTAGCTCCAAATTAGATGATTCAAATTGGTAAAATCTTAGAAAATTATTATGTAACTAAATAAAATATAGTTTTTCAATTCGGAGTTCAGTTTAGTCCTGTTTTAGAATTTAGAAATTCATTTAAATTCCAAATTTAGGTTAAAATTTATAAAATTCATATCATTTGAATTCCAACTTCAAATTTAGTGATTTAAATTTCTAAAATTCTATAAAGAGATTATCTAGCTTAATAAATTAAAATTAGTTTATATGGAATTAGTTTAAATTGTCTTTTTAAGTTAAAATATTTAAATTGCAAATTTAGGATTTAAACTTGCAAAATTCATAGCTTTTATTTCTGTTTCCAAATTGAGTGTTTCAAACTTATAAAATCTTATAAAATTATTATCTAGTCAAATAAAATATAATTATTTTATTTGGAGTTAGTTTAAACTGTCGTCTTGTATTTATTTGAATTTTAATTGATTGTCGATTTTCACGCTTAGATTACTTACGATTAAAATTTGATTCTTCCAAGCTTTAGAATTTCAAGACTTCAGCGAAGGCAAGTTATACTTTGATCATCTTGCCCCTACTATTTTAAAGTTATTTAAATTCAGTTTTCAAATTATTAAATGCATGCATACTTTTATTCAAGTATTTTAAATTCCTGTTTAAATGATTAGATATTCCAACTGTCCTTGTATGGCCAATATTGAATATTGAAATGTCATCCCTTGTCTCCATAGATAAATGGTTTGGAAATGCTTAGCAAATGCTTAGACCATGATTTTGATTTTGGGGAGGATTTAACCAAATCATTACAAACTTGTTTCAACTTGAACCTATGGTATTGTTTTACCATAGAGTTGTTGTAAAGGTGGTTTTACTAAATAAAATAAAGATGGTTTGGACTTGGGCGTAACGGATGAAAGGTGGGTGCGAGGTTTATGCACAAGTTTAATCTGTTAGGATTAAAGCCTGTGGTTTTATTTGAAAGACGCCCAAGTCAATTAAGGACCGCCTTTGAGCTGCCTTTGCTATGCCAAAACGTACCACCACATGTCTTGTATGGGAAGGACTGGCTTAATAATTTGGGATACCTCATAGATATTCGTGCCATGTTGTATGAGTGGGTGTTGGTTAGACAAGAGTCCCACATGGCGCAAGAGGGGCTCCTGAGGATGGTTAGTCCAATGGAAGCGAAACCTTAGCGGGCATGAGTATTGTGAGGTAGATCATTGTAACGGCCTTGTGATATTTGTTCACACACGCCTTAGGAAGCGTGGATTGGCCGACACAAAGGGTATAATATCTCGTGTGGGTAAAATGCACAAACTCTGCAGAGTAGAAAACTATTGAATAGCGCGTCATGATCATGGACATGCTAGCAAAGCCACTTTGAGTTAGACTTGTTTTTGGTTTTAAAATGGTTTCAACAGATGTTTTCAGGATGGTTAGTCCTGTGGGAAAATTGGGCGGTTAGCCTTTGTGATTGGAGGATATCCATCACCTTTGTTGGAGGTTATCCACATTGTACTTTTGTCATTTAAATTATGATTTTAAATACTGTAGTAAAATGGCCTTGCAATCTAATATGATTATTTAAACTAAAACTACTGCTTACGCAAAATAACCCTGCCAATGTCATTTGTTTACCTTATGCATGCATTACAATTCCATATTGGGTGTAACTTGCGAGCACGTAGTTGTGCTCATACTTGCTTTATGCAAACAAAATTTCGTGAGAAGACTACTATCGGGACGGTGAGGACACCGACGCTTAGGTTACGCCCTGCATTTATTGCTGTGGCGGATCGCTCGCCTACTACTATCTTTTTTATTTCATTTGTGTTATTTACTTTTTATTTGGCTTCATGCCCAATTGTATCGAACTCGATTTACTATTAATGAAATGCGAGACTTGGTTATGTTATCATTTTTGTAATCGTGTACACCGGAAATCTGGATCGTGTATGAACACAGAGGGTTCGGATCTTTCGCCCCGGTCCGAGAAAGTGGTATCGAGCCATGTCGCCTGCACGACGTGGCCCTAGAATTGTCCTAAGGACTTATTTTCAAAAACAAAAACTATTTTGAGTCTGTCTAGAGTCATTCTCAACCTTTCTCTTTAAAATGTTTACTAACTTATCTCTTTCTCAAAATTTTAGATGGTGAAATAATGGACGCTACTTCCCACGGAGCCTTTTATCGAAATCGGGCGAGATACTTTGGGAAATGATGCAAGACTGGTTACCTAAGAAGGCCAACCTTTCAAGGATTCAAGTACCGGTGGAGGAACAACAATTGTGGAGAGTAGAGGTGCTCATCTACTCCAACCTTGCACCGACACCGTCTTCCACGTCTTTGACGCCCGATCCGCCATGACACCTTTGAGGATGGCATGCGAGGATGCGGCAAGGAGGCGATTCGCCACCTTCGCTACACCTACAATCATCGCCTTCATGGCACCGGTTTCATTATTACCCGATGCACATTCCAACCCGGCTTGACAAGATTTTCAACTCCGCTAGAGACGAAGATTCCCCGGCCGACACACCGGTGGATCTAGCTAAGGCTTTGGATTACGCCTCTAAACACCTTGAATGACTTGTTCACCGCCGTAAAAGACTACAAGAAGTCAAGATCAGAATCATGAGCTAGCTAGCTACAAGGTGGCCAGGCTAGCCCAGTCGACAGATTATACCCTAGTACCCCATAGTTATTATCTTTCCTTTAGTTCGATCTTTAGTTGCTAATTATGAGCTACTAATCCCTTGTGGTATCCATAATCTTGAATAAAATAAATTAATAAAAGAATTTCTTGAAAAATCGCTTTTTGTCTTGTATGCTCTTTGTGTTCTTGGGCTATTAGAATTTACCTTTCCCTATCCTGCTACTTCTCCTAATCTTTGGAGTTCTAGCAGATGGTGACCACCATCATGGCGAAGGCGGTGTCAAGGTCGGGAACAGAAGCGCAGATTACGGGAGGATCCTGTGCAAAGAACCACCACCGCCACCAGTCGGAGGACCAGATTGGCGTCAGATGATGGAAAATCAAAACCATCTGATCCACCTCCTGGCTTAGTCCATAAGCAGCGCACAGAATGTGCAAGCAACAGCTCGGACTGCACCACCACCCCCACCTACGCAGAGATTGACCATGGCAGATTTCATGCGCATGCGCCCACCGACTTTCTCCAGCAGCACAGAGCCGATGGATGCCGACGACTGGATCCGTGCAATCGGAAAGAAGTTGGATATTGCACAGTGTACTGATCGTGAGAGAGTCCTGTTTGCCTCTCACCAGCTCACCGGTCCCGCATCGGAATGGTGGGATAACTACAACATCTCCCATGCTGACGCGCAGGCTATCTCTTGGGAGGAGTTTGTGCGGGCTTTCCGCCATGCACATATCCCCACAGGGATAATGGCCCTAAAGAAGAAAGAGTTTCATGCACTCGACAGGCAACCGCGACAAAGTGAATACTCGCACAGTTCAACCAAATTGCTTCGCTATGCCCCAAATGGATGTGGCTAATGATGAAGAAAGGCAGAAAGGTTCATGGATGGTCCGAATGATGAGATCTCGCCTAGCTAATCTCCCAAGATTACACCGATTTTCAAAGAATTGGTGAACAAAGCTTTTTCGCCAAGAGGCCAAGCATCGAGATGGAGAACTGCAAGCGGAGGATGGTCGCTCAAAAGTTCAATTCTAGAGGACAACCCAAGCCTCGCTTTGCTCAGACTCAGCCACCCCAACATGGTAGATTCCAGTCATCTACCCCTAGAGCCCCAAAGACCTGACAATACCAGCTTCTTCCGGCTTCGCGAATGCACTGCAGGCGGTTTCAACAGAAGAACCCGGCTTCATCAAGATCGTGTGACATGCTTCCATTGCAACGAGACTCGGCATTATGCCGATAAGTGCCCGAAAGCGGCGATCTGCGACACCGGCCGAGCGGCATCGAGTACCGCCACCGGCGCCCCAAAGCCGGGGCGGCTTCATTTAAGGGCGTGTGAATCACGTCACAGCAGAGGAAGCCCAGGCAGCACCAGATGTCGTCCTTGGTACGTTTCTTATTAATTCGATACCAGCTTCAGTTCTGTTTGATTCCGAAGCTTCACATTCTTTCGTATCCAATAAGTTTGTGGGCAAAAATGGATTACCTATTTCTCCATTGAATAAACCTATGATAATCCATTCCCCGGGCTCGGAAATGAGAACTAGATCTCATTGCCCGAATCTTACCTTGGAAATATCCGGAGTCTCTTTCATGGCGGACTTAATAGTCCTGCATTCTCAAGGCCTGGATGTAATACTTGGAATGGACTGGCTAGCCAAGAATCAAGGACGGATAGATTGTGCCAATAGGTCTATTACTCTCTCCAATGAGGAAGGAGTCAAAATTGAATTCAAGCCCAATACCTGTACCGGAGGAAGTTCCTTTCTGACCAGCTTGAAGGAGTTAAAGCTTGAAGATATACCAGTGGTGCAAGAATTTCCGGACGTCTTTCCTGATGATTTACCCGGCATGCCACCGGGCAGGACATAATGTTCTTAATTGACTTAGTCCTGTGGACCGCTCCAATCTCGGCGACCCTCTGAATGCGGCCAATGAATTGGCAGAGATGAAGAAACAGATTGAAGAATTGCGGAGCAAGGGATATATTCGCCAAGCTCATCACCTTGGGAGCACTGTCTCGCTTTGTCAAGAAGAAAGACAACGATATGAGGATGTGTGGATTATAGGTCACTCAATGAAGTGACAATCAAGAACAAGTACCGCTACCTAGGATCGATGATCCGCTCGATCAACTGAAAGGAGCAAGTGTATTCTCGAAGATTGATTTGAGATCCGCTATCACCAATCAAGATCGCACGGAAGATATTCAAGACGACTTTCACCACCAGATATGGATCATGACGAGTTCACAAGAATGTCTTTCGGTTTGATGAACGCCTCGCTTATTTCATGAATATGATGAACAAAGTGTTCATGGAATTCTTGGATAAGTTTGTGGTTGTTTTCATCGATGACATCCTCGCCTATTCAAAAATGAAGAAGAACATGAGAACCACCTCAGTTAATTTTGGGAAAACTCAGGGAGAACCCGACTTTATGCCAAATTCAAAGAAGTCGCGAATTTTGGCTAAGTCAAATGGCATTCCTTGGACATATTGTGTCTGCAGGAGGAGTTGCAGAGATCCACCAAAGTCGGCGGTAATGGATTGGAAACAACCCAAGTCTCATCCGTAGTGAGAAGTTTCCTTGGATTGGCTGGGTATTACCGCAGATTCATTGAAGGTTTCTCCAAGTTAGCGAGACCAATGACTCAACTTCTGAAGAAGAAGAAGAAATTTGAATGGACAGATGCTTGCGAGGAGAGTTTCCAAGAGCTGAAGACGAGACTAGTTTCAGCACCTGTATTGGTCCTACCAGATGTTCATAAAGATTTTGTGATTTTCTGCGACGCCTCTCGTCAGGGACTCGGTTGTGTATTGATGCAAGAGGGCAAAGCTGTATCTTATGCATCCCGTCAGTTGAGGCCACACGAAGGGAATTATCCAACTCATGACCTTGAGTTAGCAGCGATTGTACATGCATTAAAGATCTGGCGGCATTACCTCATTGGTAACCGCTGTGAGGTTTTCACGGATCATAAGAGTTTGAAGTACATCTTTACGCAGTCTGACCTTAATCTCCGTCAGAGAAGATGGCTGGAATTAATAAAGGATTATGACCTTGGGATTCATTATCATCCGGGCAAGGCAAATGTGGTTGCAGATGCCCTGAGTAGAAAGGCATATTGCAATACCATATTAGTTTAGAAAAATCAGCCAGAGTTGTATGAAGAATTGAAGCATCTAAACTTGGAGATTGTTGATCAAGGATATGTGAATGCTTTGGAAGTTCAACCAACACTTCAGAGTCAGATCAAAGAAAAGCAGTTAGAAGATGAAGACATCAAGGAGATCAAGAAGAATATGAGAAGAGGCAAAGCTTGAGATTCACCAAGATGAGGAAGGAACGAGTAATGGTTCTAAACCGCATCGTGTACCGGATCGAGAGGATTTAAAGCAATCGATTCTCAAGGAAGCCCATGAGTCGCCTTATTCCATTCACCTGGCGGTACCAAGATGTACCAGATCTTAAGGAAAGATATTGGTGGGTCAACATGAAACGGAAATTGCTTGAGTTCAGAGCCCATTGTGATGTTTGTCACGAAGTCAAGGCAGAACATCAAAGACCCACCGGTTTGTTACAACCGCTACCGATTCTTGAATGGAAGGGGAAGAAGTTGGTATGGATTTCATCACCGGACTTCCTAGGACTCGATCCAGATGTGATTCCATCTGGGTGATAATTGATCGGTTAACAAAGTAGCTCATTTCTTCCCGTCAAGACCACCTACCCGAGCAAAGAAGTCGCGTAATTGTATATGGCCAAGATAGTCTCATTCGCATGGAGTACCCAAGAAGATCGTGGTCCGACAGAGGATCACGCCACGCCAAGATTTTGGCAGAGTATGCATGAAGCCATGGGAACCAGACTCAATTTCAGCACTGCATATCATCCGCAGACGGATGGCCAGACCGAACGAGTCAACCAAATTCTTGAAGACATGCTCCGAGCCTGCGCCTTGGATTACGAAAAAAGTTGGGACAAGAATTTGCCCTATGCAGAATTCTCGTACAACAATAGCTACCAAGCCAGTCTTCAGATGTCCCCATTTGAGGCTTTGTATGGCAGGAAATGCAGAACTCCGCTTCTATGGGATGAAGTAGGAGAGCATCAGTTCTTTGGGCCAGAGTTGATCAAAGAAGCTGAAAGCAAGGTTAAGGCAATAAGAGAACATCTGAAAGTAGCTCAAACCCGATGTAAGAGTTATCTTGATAATCGCGGCGAGTTGACCTTGCGTAGGAGATTTTGTTTATCTCGAGTTACTCCACTCCGAGGAGTTAGAAGGTTCTGGACCAAAGGAAAACTTGCACCCATATTTGTGGGACCTTACAAGATTTTGGCAAGAAGAGGTGAAGTTGCATATCAGCTTGAGTTGCCAGCATCTCTGTCCGCTGTACACAATGTCTTCCATGTTTCACAGCTAAAGAAGTGCCTTCGAGTGCCTGAAGATCAGACCCCTCTGGAAAGCATTGAGCTTCAAGAGGACCTCACTTATGTGGAGCAACCGATCAAGATTCTGGACGTCGCAGAGCATGTCACACGGAACAAGATCATCCGTTCATACAAAGTCCAGTGGAGCCATCACCCGGAAAGTGAAGCCACTTGGGAGCGGGAAGAAGATATTAAGGCAGGGTATCCCCACCTTCTTGCCGGTCAATCCTGAATCTCGGGGTCGAGATTCCTTAAGGGGAGGTTTGTAACAGCCCAAAATTTCAACTTTGGTTAAAGTTTAAAACTTATTTGAATTTGTGAATTTTCTGAATTTTGAAAGCTTTCTTTAAATTGTTTAATGCCAAAACAGATTTAAATTCAAAATTCTATTACCAACTTTAAGTTGGGAATAATTTTATTAAGTCTAAAATGGCTCTAAGGATTTATGAGAATTTTTGTAGAATTTTTGGACTCTGTTTGCTATTTTCTAAGTCTAAAAGGAATTAACTAGATTATTTAAAATAGAAAACTAAAAGAAAATCCTCAAGCGATGCATGGGCGAAACCCTCTCGGCCCATTTCTCACTCAGCACAAGATGGCCTAAGTCGGCTCGCTCAAATTTCACCACAGATTTGCACCCGCCTCCCTCTCTCTCCACCATCGGATGCCCATCCGACGACCGCAACGCCCACGCCACCCGTCTTCTCCGCCGTCGAACAGATCCGAGCGGCCCGCGTCATCGTCTTCCCGCGTTCTTCTCCATACGGTCAAGGCCGACCTCCGCCATTTTTTTCGCTCATGGCGAAGCTCAGAATTCAAGACCGCCTCCTCCCGCCCGCTCCTCTGCGATGCGCTTCAAAGCGCCCGCCTCCGCACAACCCCCACGCCCTTCTTCTTTCGCGCATGCGACGCCTAACCGCCGCCAGAATCGCCAAGACGACCTCCACCTCCTCCACGCCTCTGAGCTCCCGGCCCTATAAAAAGCGGCCGGGTGCGCCTTCCTTCCCATATCTCGGCACCACACCACATCCCTCCTCCTCCCTTTGGGCCGAATTTTGAGTTCTTCGCCGGCGAGCTCTCGATCCATCTCCACTTTTGGCGACATCACGACGCCGCGTCCTCGCCACCGCCCATCTCCATCGTCGTGACCCGCGATCGGTCCGCGCCTGCCGTCCGGAGGACCCTGGCTTCGTCGCCGCCGACAACCCGGCTTCGCCGCCGCTTATTCTCGTCGCCGCCGCCTCGCCTCGCCTCGACGTGTGGGTGGCGCTCTGAGATCACCGTCTCCTCCTCTTTCTTATCGCGACTCGCCGCCCCAAGGCCAGAAGGCCATGGCGACCATAGGGCCCGTCGTGCGTCGCTGCCGCCGCCTACCATGTCAGCGCCACCACGCCACGCAGCGCCACGTCGCCATTTCGCTAACGTGGCGCCGGGTGGCACGAGCCATGCCACCTCGACCCTCTCACATACGCAAGGCCCGTGGACTAAGTCCACGTGAGCCGTGTCTCGACAAAGGGCCCAAGACGTTAGAATTTTTTTAATTTCTTTTAAATCCTGAAATTCTTCACAAGCGCCACCTTCTTGCGTTAATAGGTTTTCCTTTAGAAAAATAATTCGGGAAATTGATTAAAATGGCGATTTAGGATTTAAATTGTAAAATTCATAACTTATTCATCTTAGCTCCAAATTAGATGATTCAAATTGGTAAAATCTTAGAAAATTATTATCTAACTAAATAAAATATAGTTTTTCAATTTGGAGTTCAGTTTGTCCTGTTTTAGAATTTAGAAATTCATTTAAATTCCAAATTTAGGTTAAAATTTATAAAATTCATATCATTTGAATTCCAACTTCAAATTTAGTGATTTAAATTTCTAAAATTCTATAAAGAGATTATCTAGCTTAATAAATTAAAATTAGTTTATATGGAATTTGTTTAAATTGTCTTTTTAAGTTAAACTATTTAAATTGCAAATTTAGGATTTAAACTTGCAAAATTCATAGCTTTTATTTCCTGTTTCCAAATTGAGTGTTTCAAACTTATAAAATCTTATAAAATTATTATCTAGTCAAATAAAATATAATTATTTTATTTGGAGTTAGTTTAAACTGTCGTCTTGTATTTATTTGAATTTTAATTGATTGTCGTATTTTCACGTTTAGATTACGACGATTCCGGGGAATTTGATTCTTCCGAAGCTTTAGAATTTCAAGACTTCAGCGAAGGCAAGTTATACTTTGATCATCTTGCCCCTACTATTTTAAAGTTATTTAAATTCAGTTTTCAAATTATTAAATGCATGCATACTTTTATTCAAGTATTTTAAATTCCTGTTTAAATGATTAGATATTCCAACTGTCCTTGTATGGCCAATATTGAATATTGAAATGTCATCCCTTGTCTCCATAGATAAATGGTTTGGAAATGCTTAGCAAATGCTTAGACCATGATTTTGATTTTGGGGAGGATTTAACCAAATCATTACAAACTTGTTTCAACTTGAACCTATGGTATTGTTTTACCATAGAGTTGTTGTAAAGGTGGTTTTACTAAATAAAATAAAGATGGTTTGGACTTGGGCGTAACGGATGAAAGGTGGGTGCAGGTTTATGCACGGGTTTAATCTGGTTAGGATTAAAGCCCAGGGTTTTATTTGAAAGACGCCCAAGTCAATTAAGGACCGGCCTTTGAGCGTTCCTTTGCTATGCCAAAACGTACCACCACATGTCCTGTATGGGAAGGACCTGGCTTAATAATTTGGGATACCTCATAGATATTCGTGCCATGTTGTATGAGTGGGTGTTGGTTAGACAGTAGTCCCACATGGCGCAAGAGGGGCTCCTGAGGATGGTTAGTCCAATGGAAGCGAAACCTTAGCGGGCATGAGTATTGTGAGGTAGATCATTGTAACGACCTTGTGATATTTGCTCATCACACGCCTTAGGAAGCGTGGATTGGCCGACACAAAGGGTATAATATCTCGTGTGGGTAAAGCTGCATAAACTCTGCAGAGTAGAAAACTATTGAATAGCGCGTCATGATCATGGACATGCTAGCAAAGCCACTTTGAGTTAGACTTGTTTTTGGTTTTAAAATGGTTTCAACAGATGTTTTCGTGGATGGTTAGTCTGTGGGAAAATTAGGCGGTTAGCCTTTGTGATTGGAGGATATCCATCACCTTTGTTGGAGGTTATCCACATTGTACTTTTGTCATTTAAATTATGATTTTAAATACTGTAGTAAAATGGCCTTGCAATCTAATATGATTATTTAAACTAAAACTCTCGCTACATAAAATAACCCCCCAATGTCATTTGTTTACCTTATGCATGCATTACAATTCCATATTGGGTGTAACTTGCAGCACGGTAGTTGTGCTCATACTTGCTTTATGCAAACAAAATTTCGGAGAAGACTACTATCGGGGATTTGAGGACACTGCGCCTAGGTCGCCCCGCATTTATTGCTGTGGCGGATCGTTCGCCTACTACTATCTTTTTTTATTTCATTTGTGTTATTTACTTCTTTATTTGGCTTCATGCCCAATTGTATCGAACTCGATTTACTATTAATGAAATGCGAGACTTGGTTATGTTATCATTTTTGTAATGTGTACACGAAATCTGGATCGTGTATGAACACGAGGGTTCGGATCTTCGTTCCTGTCCGACAAATGACCTCCATCGAGTATCTCACCCAGGTACTCATTCAGGGGAGGAACTTCGGCGACCCAGCTTTTTGTTGCTACGGGAGAGGCTCTACTATTCGGATGTCCCTGCTTGATGCAGCCTATGTTGCTATCGTTCGATCATGCGACGAAAGTGCAAGACTACGGAGCCATTCTTTCACTTCCCAGCCCGAGCTGCGGACCAGGAGGAGCCTACCTACCAAGTAGAGGGGAGACAGTTCCTTACACCTCACCTGCACCTCACAGGCCTGGTGAGGTCACTAGACGGATATCTCCGCCGAGTGTCTCACGAGCTTCTGGAGGCCCGTCGGAGGATCTGCACATTGGAGGACAGCATCGCTCCTATGGTGGCCCAGGGTTTCTTTTCCCGGGAATTGCTAAACGGAGAGGATGCAGTACTGGCACTTGCTGAGGATCTTCCTCAGCCTATCACTCGTCTGCAGCCCCGTACTCGACGTCCTCGTATGTCGATGTCATCGCCGCCGGGTGACGGCTATCTACGCATATGCAGTGGTTCCTACACCGCCGTTGCAGCGCTTTCGCCACCGCCTTGCTGGACTTTTGCTACTACTACTTAATTTCCGCTGCTACTTTGTTTCTCTGATATCTGTTTATTTGGCCGGTCGGCTATGGTTGTACTACTCTTGTAATAACTTAAGTAGACTAAATCCTTTTGCTTTATATTAGTATGTGAATGTATGTTTGTGATGCCAAATGTTATGAATGTGTGTGCTAGCCTTTATTCACAGGACTAGCACAAGATACTATAAGATTCACAGTATTCCACGCTTGGTCGGATACTTTGTAACATCGGTGTAAAGTAATCTATAAAATCGAGGGCTTAACTACCGATTACACGTTGGTTTAATGTTTTCAATTGCGTTATGTTTGCGCTTCTCCTTTAATTTATAACTAACACCTCATTCTTCCTCCAAGATTACTATTTCTCTGGCATGTCGCCTAAACTCTTGAATCTGTTTAGCTACCCATTGTTTCCCTTGAAAGTTGTAGTATTTGTTGTGTTATCATGGGATTTCCTTTATTTAACAAATAATGTTTTTTTCTTAAGATATGCTTATCGGTTTGGGTCATATGACCCGTGAAGGATTGATCTCGCACATAGTCTTTGGCTATATAATCTGTCTTCCTTTCAACCTTAACTAACCTTAGTGATTGTAACAACCCTTGAGTAATGTGCTTGATTGCTGTTATAAGTATGGTGATCTCTTATAATGATTTTTGACATATTTTGAGAGCATTTATTGAAGAAAGATCTAGGAAAAAAAATTAGTGATGTATGTGTGGAATTGTGCATTCTCTTGAAACTTTTGGAAGAAAAATTGATTATAAAGTTAACTATTTCTCTTATTATAATTTCAACTAGGTTGGTTCAGATAATGTTGAAATCAAGGAGTCATTCATTGTTGATGATGGGGACATAGAGGAGATGGTTGAATCCGATGAAGAGGAGGACGATTTTTTTTCTGTTGTAATATAAATGATTTGTAATAACTGTTTATTTTAATAATTATTTACTGTAATAATTGTGTGTGATAATTATTTATTGTGTTTATTTATGTAATATTAGTTTATTGTAATAATTGTTCTTAATTACGTTAATTGTGGTTAATTGCGCTAATTGTGCTAAATTGCGATATATTGTGTTAATTGTTGTCAAATGTAATCAATTACGGTAACCATCGTCAAATGCGATCAATTGCGGTAACCATCGTCAAATGCGATCAATTCGCTAATTGAGGTAGTCGTCATCAAATGCGACCAATTGTCCTAATTCTGGTAATGGTCGTTAATTATCGTTAAATGTCGTCAATTGTGCTAGTTGTTCATTGTCTTAAATGTCATTATTTGTGTTTAGTGTCTTTAATTATTGTCAACTATCATTAGTTCTCGTTAAATGTTATTAATTGCGTTAAACGGCATCAAACAAGTCATTACTATCCTCGGGGCATTTCGGACATTTTCATCTTGGAAGTCAGAGCAGCCTACCTAAAAGC
Source organism: Phyllostachys edulis (assembly GCA_036346405.1). Lineage (NCBI taxonomy): Eukaryota > Viridiplantae > Streptophyta > Magnoliopsida > Poales > Poaceae > Phyllostachys > Phyllostachys edulis. Next base: position 155,050 of record JAYEVD010000061.1, on the reverse strand, counting down.
CATCTATGTACCAAACATCAAACCTCTTGAAATTTAAATTGCTCAACTTTGTAGCACAAATTGAAAGTCGCCGGAAAAACCACCATATTCCAAATAGACCCTCAGAGAGCACGGGGAACCAAAAAACACCCGCCATGGTCCATGCGTTTCAACGCGCGTGCGTTTTCTAGCCGTCCCCCGTGGCCGCCAATGTCATGGCAAGACGAGTTTGCTGCACGTGATGTGAAAAAGGTGTTGAGCAAAGATTCTCACAAATACTAGGGGTGTTATGCAACACTTTCCAGGAAAAGAAAAGTTGTGGGACCGATTCACCCACCATGTAAACAATGTTTTGTGATAGAGTAAACAGTGCAACTGTACAATACTGTAGCAGGTATCATATCAATTTGAATGTAGCAAACGCTACGTCAGTTGATCCCTATAATTTTGATCAGAGTAAAAATCACTCGTAATACATTTGCACTATAGATCCCTTCGGTGCGAGGATCCTAGTCCAGGAATTTTTGGTAGATACAGCACCTTTTCACCTAGTATTTGCAGAATTGATCACGCGTGAAACATATTTGCAAATATAGCACCGTTACCGCACAGCCACCGTACTGACGCCTCTCACTGGCCGCCACCTCAACCCGTTACCGCACGGCCGCCGTGCCGCAACGCATCCCCCACCCGTGGCCCTGCCCATCTTGCCCCGCCATTGCCGCACGGCCACCGTGCGGCAACGGCCCATAGCCCGCGACGCGCCCCACTCCCGACCCTCCCTCCCGCAAGCCATCTCCTCCCGTCATACACCCGGACTGTTCTGCGAAGAATTTAAAAACTACAAGGTGGCCATCTTTGCCCTTTGTCCCACCTCCTCCTCTGCATCATCCGCCCTCGTCCGAAATCTGGTAACACTTTCATGTAATTCGGCGTAACACTTACAAATTCCGGCGCCAGCGCCGACTCCTCCTTCGCTCGGCTTTAAATACTGAACTCTAGCACTCGCTCTTCGCTCATCTCATTTGCGTTTCGATTCTCGTTCTTGCACTCGTCGCTGAGAACTCAGAGAACGTAACATAATTAATTTTATTGGTAGGTTAAGTATTTTCTTGCTTCTCATCGCTCGGCCTTTTTTTATTACTTTCACCCAAAGGATAGGTAATTTATCGGATGCTTTTGCCGTTATTACTGTATCCGTAATTAATCAGTCTTAGTCAGCTAGTTATAATTAGTTAGTTTAGAGGTAATTAATTAGTCGTAATTAGTTAGTTCACTGGTAATGAATTAGTTTAGTGGTAATTAATTAGTCGTAATGAATTAGTTATCATTACTGACATATTAAATAAGTGGAATTGAAGTCTTGGTAACTTTTGTAGTGGTAATTAATCGATTCGTAATTACATACCTTCTTGATTAATGTAAAATCCACATACTTTGTGATCTGTTACGCTAAATGAGCAATGACTTGCAATCAACCAACGCAAATTTTAGATGGTGACAATCGTGAATCGATCGGCAAGCGATGTCTTGTAGGAAACTACGCACAGAACACTTACTTGCTCGACCCGGTACCATGAGTTAAGACACGACTCACTTTTCTTTCAATTTGTCCGTGATTCAGGTGATACGATCTTCGAATCGAATAAGCATCCAAGGCTTCATAGGCACTCATCAGCGACATGAGGTAAATTGGGATCCTCGGTCCGAACAATCGCTTTTCTCGACACATCGTGCAAATTGATCATCTCTCGTCGATCCGCACTATACCCATTTCGATGAATACCTTCTTCGTAAGATACAACCTCGTCAGTATACCACTCTGTCAGATACAACTTCTTTAGTATACCAATCATTAAACGATCTACATATTCTTGGGTATTAATAGGAATGAGCAATGATTTCTTTAATGGCTTAAACTGGTCAAGATCAATTTCGGCATCGGTTTGTACTCTAGGGTTCAACAAATATCCTCTTGCACTGACTCAAGACTCAACTTCTAATCTTCACAGGTAACTTTACCGGACTGATACATAGATTCTTGAGGTAGCTCTTTTGATTCAAAGCATCTGCCACCATATTGATCATCTTCAAGGAACAGTTTCAACCTCATGGTTCTCAATCCAATAAAACCATTCTTTATTGCTCCACAAAAGCAAACTTTGAATTACAACTAGGATAATTCATTTGCTTAGAACTTTAGGCGCAAGGAAGTGCCGAAACTTCTTACACACCTAATTCTTGGACATTTAAGTGATAAAGGCTATCGAGGTTCTTTCTAGTATCTGTCATCTGAACACCGAAATTGTGATTGATCTCTTCCAAATTCTCACTGACTCGGTTCACTTCTGATGATCTGGCGAACTTTCTCTTTTACAATGAGGAGGGGTCTTGGCTATCTTGAAATGACTGCTTTACTGATCTTCAACTGACACTGTCTTGTTCACAGATGATTCTGGAGAAAACTGAAATTCTTACTCAAAACTCAACAAGCTGACTCTGAGGTCCTGAAGATTAGCTCTCGGATAGACTGAAATTCTCACACATCCTTGTGCTACCATTTCACCTTACCATAAATACTGACACTTGCTGAGCTGATAGGCTTGATTTAACACTGCCTTTATCTGACAAAATCATCTGATATGCCCTATCATATCTGCAAACTCTTTTAACAACTTTTGGCATTCTTGCATCTGGAGTGAGTGACTGGTTCTTCTGAGGACACTGGTTGATGTAGTGACCTTTTCCACGACACTGTAGCATGCACGGGTCGAATCTTGTGACTTATTTGACAAGACTATGGTAGAACGATTATCCTTCCTGAAGGTTGAAGCTTGTCGCTTTGCAGGGCATCTCTTGACATAATGGTATTGCTTTCCACACTCGAAACAACCTCTTGACGATACTGGCTTGCTTCTCTTTTGAGACTGGTTGCCAAGGTCAATATTCTGATTTTGTGATTCTTCAGCTGACAATTCTTGTACTGACAATGGGTTGCCTTCTTTTGCTAATGCTCTGACTATGGCTCGGAAATTTTCTCGCTGAAGTTGTGTTACAGAAGTCAACACTGAGTACATGGGGCACTGGCTCGGATAATGGTCATCACCTTCACATCAGAAGCATGTGATCTTGCTCATTGGGCATTCTCCAATGGAATGATTTCCTTCGCAACTGGAACCATTGATATTGAGCTCATCGGTACTATGGCCTATTTCTCCTATGAATCTGAGCACAATCTTGACTTATCGATTGGCGGCACTTCAAATAGCGATGGTTTGGATTTGGTGTAGGATCTCGGAATATCGTGGTTTCTCTTGATCACTCTTACTTGATGCCGCATGTCGCTGTTTTAAAAGCGGTGAACTCGACCAGTGATGGTCACTTGTCTGATAGGCGGCGCGAATTTTTCCCACCAATCTAATGCAACTCCTTCCAATTGATGAGTAGCATAGAGAACTTTCTCGTTATCGTTGCGTAAAACTTTCTCGATGATCGTTGCATTGCGCAAGAATTATCTTTTCTTCTATAGTGCGAGTCGAGGATTACGCATTCACGAGTGCAATTGATCCTTCAAAGGCAGTGGCTTGGTCCTCATGAACCGCCAACTTGGGCCGAGGTGTGCCGTTGGGATGGCAACGAGTCATGCATCACCACAGAGGTTACTACTATCCGTCGGTTGCATCGTCGTTGGCATAAGTCGATTCGGGTGGCGAGAACTGCTCGGTGCGGATGCATCACTCTTGGCGCCAAGATAGTTGTTGGTTATCGTTTGCCTGCATCGACATCGGCGACGGGCGACGGTGCAGCTTGATTATTCGATTCACCAAATTGACTAAAACAACGGTGGTGCGATTCTATTGGGTCATCATGTTGTTCATGTTACGCATCATTGTGTTCATGAATTGGGTCCGAACTACCAAGAAATGTTCCATGATTGGATCTTCTACTTCCGACATGGCAACTATCCTTTGGGATTGACAGGATCTCGAGCCGGTCTGTTGTCTCAAGATTCTTGACAAGGTTGGCCTCGCTAAGGCTCTTCATCCGCTGTCGACTAGGGCTAATAGATGAGAGGAAAAGCACAAGGATGCGGAAGACAATCTACTAAGGGAGCAGGTTTAACCCAACGAACACCTGAAACACAAATAGCAGAAAAGCTATTAAGAAGCATAAAGCTCACAGACAAACTACACACAAGAGAAGACAAAAACTAATCGCCTAGTCGATCAAGCTCTAACCTAATCTGGGTGACTTGGCTCACACACGAGAAGAGCCTACACCGATTTATCCTATATGGTGATGCAAGAAAACTCAAAGCTGTTACGGTCTTCATCAAACGTTGACGGCTTGCGATCCTTGCATGCGAATCTTGGAGAAAGAGGCGGGCGACGTAAGACTTCTTCTTGGTCTTCAATTCTTCTGCGAACTTGTCTTGAACACTTGGGAGATGTCAATCGTTATTGGTGGTTGCATGGTCTTCAAAGAGTTGTTGAAAAGCAAATTGTTGGGCATCCACCGAGATATTTGGCATGGATAACGACAACTATAGAAGTTATGAGGAAGCGAGTCAATTTAATACTCAAAGCGGTGAGTTGGAATATAGATGAGAATAGAATAGATTGGAAGAGTTAGAAGCTAGACAAGATGAGGATAGCACATCATTGAGGTTTTTCATTTGTAAAATAGGTTTTGAAGTTTTCCTTAAAAGCGACCATTCTAACTAAGGTCACGACCTACGGTCGATATGGCTCGATACCACCTCCGCGTCGGGACCCAAAAATACAATTACGACCCTCTCTGTATATCGCACTAGTCCAGGATCACGCTAGTGCACACAGTGACAACATCAGTGAAATATCACTTCCATATACAAAGATAACTAATTAATAGGCAAATAACAATAAACATCAGAGTAAAGACCTTAAGGTCAAAGCTTACAATTAATGCCTTAGAAGGCAAAAAGCTCAATGAAGGCTGCGCTGAACTAAGCAGGATAACTCGGTGAAGCCCATCCATATGCCCACAGGCAATCGGCTGGGGTGCGCGACCTAGTTCTCCACGATCCTTGAAGTAGGCCTTGTTGACTGGTGATTCCTTCACTTCTGCTTGATTCGTCAAAGCAAGCGTGAGTACACACCGTACTCGCAAGTCATACCACAGAAATGCAATTATAGATGCAGGCTTATTCCAAGGGAATGGCATTCTGTGGTTATTTTGCAGAAATGCAACATTTGCAATTGAATACAAATAATAAGTTGAAAACCAAGTAAAACAAATAGATAATCATAATTTAACAATTTGATTTCACAAAGACACACACAGCCTAAACAGATTATTCACATAGCCATATGATTTAGATCACACACTCCTTCCCACAGCTTTATGAAGATCTACCCTAGTGTGAAATCCCCAGCATTGTCCATGATCATGACGCGCTATTCAATAGATTGATTTAACACTCTGCGAGTTTGTACACTTTACCCACAAGATGTAATCAAGCGGATCGGTGCCGATCACAACAAAGCATTTGAAAAATTCATCTTACTATGCTAGGCCTGTCTCAAAACAGACATGTGGTCGCATGCAGGGGCTCGATTCAATGGCGCACAAGTGAAGTCCTTAATTGACCAAGGCAAGACTTCCACATGCCAACTAAACCACATGTACCACACAGATTATTATTCACACAGATCACACAGATTATTGTCCACACAGATCACACACCACACACATCCACCAATTCACACTACCACCATGTCACCACAGCTTCCACAGATTCACAAGATCCACCACTTGCCTCGGTCTAAATCTTTTCCCACCCAGCTTGGTTAAGTGCAACACATGCCATAATAGCACACAAGACACACAGCTTTTATCACATAGTTCCATAGTCACTTAGTCAAGTTGGTAATTACAACTTTACATGAAAAAGATGATTCGTGGCATGGCTAAGCAATCTAATCGCATCTAACCAACCCACGTTGGTGCTACAATATTACCAACTATTTAATAACCAAGCTAGGGTGACAAAAGATTATGGCATATCAATTAGACAAGGTGGATATAACAAATGGGGTAATAGCTATACCCAAAAGCATTTAAATAAATACTTAAAGTACATGCAATAATTTGAATCAAAGTAATTTTAGAAAACTAGGATTCAATATGATCAAAGGTACAACTTGCCTTGCTAGAGCAATAGCGATCTTGAATTAACCGATCTTCAACTTCCTTGAACTTGACTCCTTGAGACGACTCAGGACTTCGACGTCTAACGAGAGAGCACACGCAAAACAAACCAAAGACAAAAGACAAATCAAATAAACTCCAAACTGAAATTGAATGGTACTGAAAGGTAGATAAAGAATTGAGATGAATTTAGGAATTTGAATGGACTCAATCGGAGTTCGGATGCAAACGATGTGAGCTCTGAAAGATCACATGAAATGATGAAATTGATAGAGAAAAGAATATTCGAAGAATATTCTTTCGGATTAAATAAAATAAAAAGAATTGGATACTTACAAGTGGGGTCCACTGGTAAGTGAAAGAGGGAACAAAGGCATTGATTGACATGTGGGCCACTGGTCTATAGACCAAGTCCACAGAGATATGCTAGTCCACGGTGGACCAAGCTCAAGGCTAGGGTTTGACTAAGGGTTGACTGTCATGCAGGACCCGCATGTAAGAGAGAGAGATAATTAGGGTTTCTAATAGGTAGATGATATGTGGGGTCCACATGTAAGGGAGATGAATAGATATATTGTTTGAATTAATGGAATGGTAAGAGGGCCACACATCAGAAGGTCAGACAAGGAAAATGCATGTGTTAGCGCACATACACACATCTTGAACTGACATCTACTTCATGCATGCATGGTCCAAGAAAGCACATAGGTAAAGGTATATCTCTTTGGGACCCACATGGAAGAGAGGAAAGGATAGAATCGACGGAAACAACCAGAGGCAAGCGAACACGAAGACATGACCGAAAACTCACCTTTCTGAGGAGAAGCTTTGGTTCATGTGCATAGAGCGTGACATGATGCTACAAGAACAACAGTCTGGTGGCGCATGGGACATGGAATTGGCAAAGCAAGTTGGACATACACGAGGAGAGAGGCAACCACCACAAAGCCCTAGAGATGCATACGTTCATTTTGGACAACACAAGAACGAAGCAAAAAGGATGAAACGCATAATAATGCAAAGGTGATTTGGCGCATAGCGGCAATTAGCATGGCACAAAGTGACAGAGAGATCTATTAGCCTGCATGCAAAAGCTTAGAAAAGACAGGGAGATGGATCACGCTTTGGGCATGAAACGCACGAACGAGAAAAACTAATAGGAAGCTCGGAGTATTGACTGCAATGGCGCATCATGGCATGGGATGCAGATTTTGAGATCTAGATGGCAAAGCAAAGGCTAAACAATGAATTAATAGAGAGCATGTATTAGAAAAGAATTACTACATGCATTGGTTAGAAACAACAGAACCGAACAACATCGTATACCCATACATGAACGATTACACGAGGCAAATTTGAATATGGCGCACGGCAGCGGCGGCGGCGAAGGCGAAGCGGCAGCGAAGGGCAAAACGGAAAGGAAACGACGAGGCGGAGATGATGACGCGGTCCAGACATCAAGATTCGGCTCCATGCGACGGCAGCGACGCGAAGAACGGCGACCACGGCGGCCTCACGGACGCGTAACGCTTCCGGCGATGCTCTGCGAAAAGGAGGTGAGCACGGCGTGAACGCGGCGATCTGAACCCAACGGTGGTGGAGTTGAAGGCGGGGATCAGCGGTTGCGGAGTAATTGGCGGAGAAGGACGACGTACAAGAGAGAGAGAACGCCGATTCTCGGCGCACGGTTGATGAAACTTCGAATCTAAAGAGGGCAAAGATAGGTATGAACGAGGGGCACGAGATGACGCGATCGGATTTTAGAGAAACTCACCGAGGAAGCGAGGGCTCGACGAACGTCATGGCTCGACATGGCCGACGGTGCTCCGCGATCTTCGAGGCGAAGGAAGCATGACGTAGAGGACGACGACGCGAAGCCAACGCCGTGAGACGGTTCGGCCGGAGGACGTCGGACGAAGGCGCATTCGTCGGAGAAGGATTTCGGTTGAAGCTCGGTTTTCTTCAGATTGCGACAAGCGAGGATGATTCGGAGGAAACCAATTTAGGGATTGGAAGAGGAGATCAAAATGGACGCGTGAGCGCAAACGGCTCGCTTTTATGTGCATTGAGGAGAAAGATATGGAATTTTGAAATTTTCAGTTTGGAACGAACACGGGAACTTCGGCGGCGACTCGTTCAAGCGTCCCAGGAGAACAGTGTCTCGCGATTACTGTAGCACATTGGATCCGGATGAACAGTAACCGATGGGTACTGTAGTGGCGCGGCAGGAGAGAGAAAAGACAGGATTTTCGGAATTAAATAAAATCCCAAAAATCGAGGAGACCAAATAAAATAGCAAACAAATCCAGATAAATCTCAGAAAATACCAGAAAATTCCTTGGAACACAAGGAAGCCAAATAACACAGGTTTTTATTTAATTGATGTTTAGATTAGTCAAATTAAATATTTTAAATTTAGAAAATTCCCGGTTAAGCTTTATTAAATCAAATAAAATTGGTGAAATTTTCCAGGGACCTAAACTATTTAAAAGATTTTTGAAAACCCAAATTTTGGGACGTTACAAACCTCCCCCCCTTAAAGGAATCTCGTCCCCGAGATTCAGGCTGGCTATAGAATAGGTTAAGAAACTCAGCCTTCGGGTTCTCTTACGCTTTCGAACCGATTTAACTTTGACAAATCGCTTTTTAAACTCGACGGAACAACACCTTGCTTCTTCTTGAACTTCTTGCTTCAATAGAAACTTGGCGAATTGGCTCTTGGCGGGAAAGGCATCTTGAAACTCGATTGCTTTTAACGGGGCTGCTTGATCGGTGCTCGCAGACACTTCTGGAGTTGAGGAGATCCTACTTCTAACTGGTAATTTAGATCAACAAATTCTCCTTCTAAGCTTGAGAATCAAACACCGACACCTCTATCACCTCGTCATACAATCCTTAACACGACCTTCAATAGGGATCCCGAGGATGAACATGGTCGCGAGGGTGATAATCAGATAATCCGCTGTAGCTTTTTCGCTCGAACTGCTACTCACAATCCCTTCGGATTTAAGACACTTGGCCTACGCTTCTTGATTAATGTAAAAATCCACATACTTTGTGATCTGTTACGCCTAAAGTGAGCAATGACTTGCAATCAACCAACGCAAATTTTAGATGGTGACAATCTGTGAATCGACCGCAACCGATCTTCAGAGGGAAACTCGCATGTAACACTTACTTGCTCGACCTTGTACCATGAGTTAAGACACGACTCACTTTTCTTTCAATTTGTCCGCCGATTCGTGGTGATACGATCTTGAATCGAATAAGCATCCAAGGCTTCATAGGCACTCACAGCGACATGAGGTAAATTGGGATCCTCGGTCCAAATCGCTTTTCTCGACACATCGTGCAAATTGATCATCTCTGTCGATCCGCACTATACCCATTTCGAATACCTTCTCATCAGATACAACCTCTCGTCAGTATACCACTGTCAGATACAACTTCTTTAGTATACCAATCATTAAGCGATCTACATATTCGGTGGTATTAATAGGAATGAGCAATGATTTCTTTGACGGCCGCTGGTCAAGATCGAATTTCGGCATCGGTTTGTACTCTAGGTTCAACAAATATCCTCTTGCATCGACTCAAGACTCAACTTCTAATCTTCACAGGTAACTTTACCTGACTGATACATAGATTCTTGAGGTAGCTCTTTTGATTCAAAGCATCTGCCACCATATTGATCTGTCCTGAAGGAACGGATTTCAACCTCATGGTTCTCAATCCAATAAAACCATTCTTTATTGCTCCACAAAAGCAAACTTTGAATTACAACTAGGATAATTCATTTGCTTAGAACTTTAGTCGCAAGGAAGTGCACGAAACTTCTTACACACCTAATTCTTGGACATTTCGTGATAAAGGCTATCGAGGTTCTTTCTAGTATCTGTCAATCTGAACAACGAAATTGTGATTGATCTCTTCAAATTCTCACCGACTCGGTTCACCGATGATCTGGCGAACTTTCTCTTTTACAATGAGGAGGGTCTTGGCTATCTTGAAATAGATCTTTCTTGATCTTCAATCGACCTTTGTCTTGTTCACAGATGATTCTCGAGAAAATCAAATTCTTACTCAAAACTCAACAAAGTGACTCGAGGTCTCAAGATTAGCTCTCGGATAGACTGAAATTCTCACACATCCTTGTGCTACCATTTCACCTTACCATAAATACTAACACTTGCTGAGCTGATAGGCTTGATTTAACACTGCCTTTATCTGACAAAATCATCTGATATGCCCTATCATATCTGCAAACTCTTTAACAACTTTTGGCATTCTTGCATCCGGGTGAGTGTCGGTTCTTCCGAGGACACTTTGGTTGATGTAGTGACCTTTTCCACGACACTGTAGCATGCACGGGTCGAATCTTGTGACTTATTTGACAAGACTATGGTAGAACGATTATCCTTCCTGAAGGTTGAAGCTTGTCGCTTTGCAGGGCATCTCTTGACATAATGGTATTGCTTTCCACACTCAAACAACCTCTTGACGATCTTGGCTTGCTTCTCTTTTGAGGCCGGTTGCCAAGGTCAATATTCCGATTTTGTGATTCTTGGTGACAATTCTTGTCTTCGACAATGGGTTGCCTTCTTTTGCTAATGCTCTGACTATGGCTCGGAAATTTTCTCGTTGAAGTTGTGTTGAAGTCAACACCGAGTACATGGAACCTTGGCTCGGATAATGGTCATCACCTTCACATCGAAGCATGTGATCTTGCTCATTGGGCATTCTCCAATGGAATGATTTCGCCATAGCTGGAACCATTGATATTGAGCTCATCGGTATTATGGCCTATTTCTCCACAATCTGAGCACAATCTTGACTTATCCGATTGGCGGCACTTCAAATGACGATGGTCGGATTTGGTGTAGGATCTCGGAATATCGTGTTTCTCTTGATCACTTTACTTGATGCCGCATGTCGCTGTTTAAAAGCGGTGAACTCGACAGTGATGGTCACTTGTCTGATGGCGCGTGAATTTTTCCCACCAATCTAATGCAACTCCTTCCAATTGATGAGTAGCATAGAGAACTTTCTCATTATCGTTGCGTAAAACTTTCAAGATCGTTGCATTGCGCAGCAATTATCTTTTCTTCTATGGTGCGAGTCCGTGATTACGCATTCTCGAGTGCAATTGATCCTTCAAAGACGGTGGCTTGGTCCTCATGAACCGCCAACTTAATGTGAGGTGTGCTTGCTGGGATGGCAACGAGTCATGCATCACCACGAGGTTACTACTATCCGTGGTTGCATCGCCGCGTTGGCATAAGTCGATTCGGTGGCGAGAACCGGCTCGGTGCGGATGCATCACTCTTGGCCAAGATAGTTGTTGGTTATCGTTTGCCTCGAATCGACACTCGGCGGCGGGCGACGATGCCTTGATTATTCCGATTCACCAAATTGACTAAGGCAACGGTGGTCTGATTCTATTGGGTCATCATGTTGTTCATGTTCTGCATCATTGTGTTCATGAATTGGGTCTGAACTACCAAGAAATGTTCCATGATTGGATCTTCTACTTCCGATACTGGCAACTATCCACTGGGATTGACAGGATCTGAGTGTCTGTTGTCTCAAGATTCTTGACAAGGTTGGCTCGCTAAGGCTCTTCATCCGCTTCGACTAGGGCTAATAGATGAGAGGAAAAGCACAAGGTGCGGGAAGACAATCTACTAAGGGAGCAGTTTAACCCAACGAACACCTGAAACACAAATAGTCAAAAGCTATTAAGAAGCATAAAGCTCACAGACAAACTACACACAAGAGAAGACAAAACTAATCGTCTAGTCGATCAAGCTCTAACCTAAGCGGGTGACTTGGCTCACACACGAGAAGAGCCTACACTGATTTATCCTATATGGCTGGTCTGAAGAAAACTCAAACTGGTTACGGTCTTCATCAAACGTTGACGGCTTGCGATCCTTGCATGCGAATCTTGGAGAAAGATGGGGCGACGTAAGACTTCTTCTTGGTCTTCAATTCTTGCGACGAACTTGTCTTGAACACTTGGGAGATGTCAATATGTTATTGGTGGTTGCATGGTCTTCAAAGAGTTGTTGAAAACAGCTGTTGGGCATCCACCGAGATATTTGGCATGGATAACGACAACTATAGAAGTTATGAGGGAAGCGAGTCCAATTTAATACTCAAAACGGTGAGTTGGAATATAGATGAGAATAGAATAGATTGGAAGAGTTAGAAGCTAGACAAGATGAGGATAGCACATCATTGAGGTTTTTCATTTGTAAAATAGGTTTTTGAAGTTTTCCTTAAAAACGACCATTCTAACTAAGGTCACGACCTACGATCGATATGGCTCGATACCACCTCTGTCGGGACCCAAAATACAATCGGACCCTCTGTGTATCTGCACTAGTCGAGATCACGCTAGTGCACACAAAGGACAACATCGGTGAAATATCACTTCCATATACAAAGATAACTAATTAATAGGCAAATAACAATAAACATCGAGTAAAGACCTTAAGGTCAAAGCTTACAATTAATGCCTTAGAAGGCAAAAAGCTCAATGAAGGCTGCAATGAACAAGCAGGATAACTCGGTGAAGCCCATCCATATGCCCACAGCAATCGGTTTGGTCAAGCGACCTAGTTCTCCACGATCCTTGAAGTAGGCCTTGTTGATGGTGATTCCTTCATACGCTGATTCGTCAAAGCAAGCGTGAGTACACACCGTACTACTGCAAGTCATACCACGTAAATGCAATTATAGATGCGAGGCTTATTCCAAGGAATGGCATTACGTGGTTATTTTGCAGAAATGCAACATTTGCAATTGAATACAAATAATAAGTTGAAAACCAAGTAAAACAAATAGATAATCATAATTTAACAATTTGATTTCACAAAGACACACACAGCCTAAACAGATTATTCACATAGCCATATGATTTAGATCACACAGCTCCCTTCCCACACAGTTTTATGAAGATCTACCCCTAGTGTGAAATCCCCGAGCATTGTCCATGACCGCGGACGCGGCTATTCGAATAGATTGATTTAACACTCTGCAGAGTTTGTACACTTTACCCACAAGATGTAATCAACTGGATCAGAGTGATCACAACAAAGCATTTGAGAAAATTCATCTTACTATGCTAGGCGAGTCTCAAAAGCAGACATGTGGTCGCATGCAGAGGCTCGGTTCAATGGCGCACAAGGTGAAGTCCTTAATTGACCAAGGCAAGACTTCCACATGCCAACTAAACCACACACCACACGCATTATTATTCACACAGATCACACAGATTATTGTCCACACAGATCACACAGATTCACAGATCCACCAATTCACACTGCCACCATGTCACACGCTTTCCACAGATTCACACAAGATCCACCACTTGCCTCGGTCTAAATCTTTTCCCACCCAGCTTGGTTAAGTGCAACACATGCCATAATAGCACACAAGACACACAGCTTTTATCACATAGTTCCATAGTCACTTAGTCAAGTTGGTAATTACAACTTTACATGAAAAGATGATTCGTGGCATGGCTAAGCAATCTAATCGCATCTAACCAACCCACGTTGGTGCTACAATATTACCAACTATTTAATAACCAAGCTAGGGTGACAAAAGATTATGGCATATCAATTAGACAAGGTGGATATAACAAATGGGGTAATAGCTATACCCAAAAGCATTTAAATAAATACTTAAAGTAAATGCAATAATTTGAATCAAAGTAATTTTAGAAAACTAGGATTCAATATGATCAAAGGTACAACTTGCCTTGCTAGAGCAATGACGATCTTGAATTAACTTCGATCTTCAACTTCCTTGAACTTCACTCCTTCTGACGACTCAGGACTTGACGTCTAACGAGAGAGCACACGAAACAAACCAAAGACAAAAGACAAATCAAATAAACTCCAAACTGAAATTGAATGGTACTGAAAGGTAGATAAAGAATTGAGATGAATTTAGGAATTTGAATGGACTCAATCGGAGTTCGGATGCAAGCGATGTGAGCTCGAAAGATCACATGAAATGATGAAATTGATAGAAAAGAATATTCAAGAATATTCTTTCTGGATTAAATAAAATAAAAGAATTGGATACTTACAAGTGGGGTCCACTGGTAAGTGAAAAGAGGAACAAAGGCATTGATTGACATGTGGGCCATCGGTCTATAGACCAAGTCCACAGAGATATGCTAGTCCACGGTGGACCAAGCTCAAGGCTAGGGTTTGACTAAGGGTTGGTGTCATGCAGGACCCGCATGTAAGAGAGAGAGATAATTAGGGTTTCTAATAGGTAGATGATATGTGGGGTCCACATGTAAGGGAGATGAATAGATATATTGTTTGAATTAATGGAATGGTAAGAGGGCACACATCAAAGGTCAGACAAGGAAAATGCATGTGTTAAGCGCACATACACACATCTTGAGCTGACATCTACTTCATGCATGCATGGTCCAAGAAAGCACATAGGTAAAGGTATATATTCTTTGGGACCCACATGGAAGAGAGGAAAGGATAGAATCGACAGGAAACAACCAGAGGCAAACGAACACTCAAGACATGACCGAAAACACCTCTGAGGGAGCGAAGCTTGGTGGTTCATGTGCATAGGGGCGTGACATGATGCTACAAGAACAACAGTCTGGTGGCGCATGGGACATGGAATTGGCAAAGCAAGTTGGACATACACGAGGAGAGAGGCAACCACCACAAAGCCCTAGAGATGCATACGTTCATTTTGGACAAAGACAAGAACGAAGCAAAAAGGGATGAAACGCAATAATGCAAGGCTGATTTGGCGCATAGCGGCAATTAGCATGGCACAAAGTGACAGAGAGATCTATTAGCCTGCATGCAAAAGCTTAGAGAAAGACAGGGGAGATGGATCACGCTTTCAGGCATGAAACGCACAGAACAGAGAAAAACTAATAGGGAAACTGGAGCTGTTCAGCCTGCAATGGCGCATCATGGCATGGGATGCAGATTTTGAGATCTAGATGGCAAAGCAAAGGCTAAACAATGAATTAATAGAGAGCATGTATTAGAAAAGAATTACTACATGCATTGGTTAGAAACAACAGAACCGAACAACATACGTATACCCATACATGAACAGTGCACAGAGGCAGGCTGAATATGGCGCACGGCACTGACGGCGGCCGAAGGCGACGCAGCAGCGGCGAAGGGGCAAAACGGAAAGGAAACGACGAGGCGGAGATGATGACGCGGTCCAGACATCAAGATTCGGCTCCATGCGACGGCAGCGACGCGAAGAACGGCGACCACGGCGGCCTCACGGACGCGTAACGCTTCCGGCGATGCTCTGCGAAAAGGGAGGTGAGCACGGCGTAGAACGCGGCGATACGAACCCAACGGTGGTGGAGTTGAAGGCAGGGGATCAACGGTTGCGGAGTAATTGGCCGGAGAAGGACGACGTACAAGAGGAGAGAGAACGCTCGATTCTCAGCGCACGGTTGATGAAACTCGAATCTAAAAGAGGGCAAAGATAGGTATGAACGAGGGGCACGAGATGACGCGATCGGATTTTAGAGAAACTCACCGAGGAAGCGAGGGGCTCGACGAACGTCATGGCTCGACATGGCCGACGGTGCTCCGGCGATCTTCGGGCGAAGGGGAAGGAAGCATGACGTAGAGGACGACGACGCGAAGCCAACGCCGTAGACGGTTCGGCCGGAGGACGTCGGACGAAGGCGCAGTTCATCGGAGAAGGATTTCGGTTGAAGCTCGGTTTTCTTCAGATTGCGACGAAACGAGGATGATTCGGAGGAAACCAATTTAGGGATTGGAAGAGGAGATCAAAATGGACGCGTGAGCGCAAACGGCTCGCTTTTATGTGCATTGAGGAGAAAGATATGGAATTTTGAAATTTTCAGTTTGGAACGAACACGGGAACTTCGGCCGGCGACTCGTTCGGGCGTCCCAGGAGAACAGTGTCTCGCGATTACTGTAGCACATTGGATCCGGATGAACAGTAACCGATGGGTACTGTAGTGGCGCGGCAGGAGAGAGAAAAGACAGGATTTTCGGAATTAAATAAAATCCCAAAAATCGAGGAAACCAAATAAAATAGCAAAAAAATCCAGATAAATCTCAGAAAATACCAGAAAATTCCTTGGAACACAAGGAAGCCAAATAACACAGGTTTTTATTTAATTGATGTTTAGATTAGTCAAATTAAATATTTTAAATTTAGAAAATTCCCGGTTAAGCTTTATTAAATCAAATAAAATTGGTGAAATTTTCCAGGGACCTAAACTATTTAAAAGATTTTTGAAAACCCAAATTTTGGGACGTTACAAACCTCCCTTAAAGGAATCTCGTCCCGAGATTCAGTCAATATAGAATAGGTTAAGAACTTCGACCTTGGGTTCTCTTGGCTTTAACCGATTTAACTTTGATGAATCGCTTTTTAAACTCGACGAACAACACCTTGCTTCTTGCTGAACTTCTTGCTTCAATAGAAACTTGGCGAATCGGCTCTTGGCGGAAAGGCATCTTGAAACTCGATTGCTTTTAACGGGGCTGCTTGATCGGTGCTCGCAGACACTTCTGGAGTTGAGGAGATCCTACTTCTAACTGGTAATTTAGATCAACAAATTCTCCTTCTAAGCTTCAGAATCTGAACACACTGACACCTCTATCACCTCTGTCATACAATCCTTAACACAGACCTTCAATAGGGATCCTGAGGATGAACATGGCTGCGAGGGTGATAATCTGCATAATCCGCGTAGCTTTTCTGCTCGAACTAAGCTACTCACAATCCCTTCAGGATTTAAGACACTTGGCCTTCTGCTTCTTGATTAATGTAAAAATCCACATACTTTGTGATCTGCTTACGCTTCTACCGAGCAATGACTTGCAATCAACCAACGCAAATTTTAGATGGTGACAATCGTGGCCGACCGCAACCGATCTTTGTAGAAACTCGCACGTAACACTTACTTGCTCGAATCTTGCACCATGAGTTAAGACACGACTCACTTTTCTTTCAATTTGTCCGCCGATTCGTGGTGATACGATCTTGAATCGAATAAGCATCCAAGGCTTCATAGGCACTCTGTCACTGACATGAGGTAAATTGGGATCCTCGGTCCGACACTGGCTTTTCTGACACATCGTGCAAATTGATCATCTCTGTCGATCTGGCACTATACCCATTTCGGTGAATACCTTCTCGTCAGATATACACCTCTCGTCAGTATACCACTGTCAGATACAACTTCTTTAGTATACCAATCATTAAGCGATCTACATATTAAATTGGTATTAATAGGAATGAGCAATGATTTCTTTAAACCGCCTCGTCAAGATGAATTTCAAAGATCGGTTTGTACTCTAGGTTCAACAAATATCCTCTTGCACTGACTCAAGACTCAACTTCTAATCTTCACAGGTAACTTTACCTGACTGATACATAGATTCTTGAGGTAGCTCTTTTGATTCAAAGCATCTGCCACCATATTGATCTGTCCTGAAGGAACGGATTTCAACCTCATGGTTCTCAATCCAATAAAACCATTCTTTATTGCTCCACAAAAGCAAACTTTGAATTACAACTAGGATAATTCACTGCTTAGAACTTTAGCTGCAAGGAAGTGCACGCAAACTTCTTACACACGAATTCTTGGACATTTCGTGATAAAGGCTATCGAGGTTCTTTCTAGTATCATCATCTGAACACCTCAAATTGTGATTGATCTCTTCCGAAATTCTCACCGACTTCGGTTCACCGATGATCTGCGAACTTTCTTTTTACAATGAGGAGGGTCTTGGCTATCTTGAAATGATCTGCCATCTTGATCTTCAATCGACCTTCGCTTGTTCACAGATGATTCTCGAGAAAATCAAATTCTTACTCAAAACTCAACAAGTCGACTCGAGGTCCTCAAGATTAGCTCTCGGATAGATCAAATTTCACACATCCTTGTGCTACCATTTCACCTTACCATAAATATCGACACTTGTCGGTGATAGGCTTGATTTAACACCGCCTTTCTCGACAAAATCATCTGATATGCCCTATCATATCTGCAAACTCTTTTAACAACTTTTGGCATTCTTGCATCTGGAGTGAGTGACTGGTTCTTCTGAGGACACTGGTTGATGTAGTGACCTTTTCCACGACAATCGTAGCATGCACGGTCGAATCTTGTGACTTATTTGACAAGACTATGGTAGAACGATTATCCTTCACGAAGGTTGAAGCTTGTCGCTGCGGGGCATCTCTTGACATAATGGTATTGCTTTCCACACTCAAACAACCTCTTGACGATCTTGGCTTGCTTTTTTGAGACCGGTTGCCAAGGTCAATATTCGATTTTGTGATTCTTCACCGACAATTCTTGTCTCGACAATGGGTTGCCTTCTTTTGCTAATGCTCGACTATGGCTCGGAAATTTTCTCGTTGAAGTTGTGTTACGTAGTCAACACCGAGTACATAGAATCTTGGCTCTGATAATGGTCATCACCTTCACATCGAAGCATGTGATCTTGCTCATTGGGCATTCTCCAATGGAATGATTTCTTCATAGAATGGAACCATTGATATTGAGCTCATCGGTACTATGGCCTATTTCTCCACAATGAATCTGAGCACAATCTTCTCGACTTATCGATTAAGGCACTTCAAATGACGATGGTGGATTTGGTGTAGGATCTCGGAATATCGGGTTTCTCTTGATCACTCTTACTTGATGCCGCATCTCGCTTGATTTAAAAGCGGTGAACTCGACTGTGTGATGGTCACTTGTCCCGATGGTGGCGCGAATTTTTCCCACCAATCTAATGCAACTCCTTCCAATTGATGAGTAGCATAGAGAACTTTCTCATTATCGTTGCGAAAACTTTCAAGATCGTTGCATTGCTTGCTGACAATTATCTTTTCTTCTATGGTGCGAGTCCGTGATTACGCATTCTCGAGTGCAATTGATCCTTCAAAGACGGTGGCTTGGTCCTCATGAACTTCGCCAACTTGGGCCGAGGTGTGCCGCTGGGATAGCAACGAGTCATGCATCACCACGAGGTTACTACTATCCGTGGCCAGCATCGCCGCTTGGCATAAATCGATTCTCGGGTGGCGAGAACGGCTCGGTCCGATGCATCACTCATCGCGCCAAGATAGTTGTTGGTTATCGTTTGCCACATCGACATTAATCGCGACGGGCGATTTCACGCTTGATTATTCTGATTCACCAAATTGACTAAGGCAACGGTGGTCTGATTCTATTGGGTCATCATGTTGTTCATGTTCTGCATCATTGTGTTCATGAATTGGGTCTGAACTACCAAGAAATGTTCCATGATTGGATCTTCTACTTCGACATCGCAACTATCCACCGATTGGGATTGGAAATCTGGTGTCTGTTGTCTCAAGATTACTGACAAGGTTGGCCTCACTAAGGCTCTTCATCTGCTTGCTGACTAGGGCTAATAGATGAGAGGGAAAAGCACAAGGTACGGGAAGACAATCTACTAAGGGAGCAGGTTTAACCCAACGAACACCCAGAAACACAAATAGCCGAAAAGCTATTAAGAAGCATAAAGCTCACAGACAAACTACACACAAGAGAAGACAAAAACTAATCGTCTAGTCGATCAAGCTCTAACCTAACTGGGTGACTTGGCTCACACACGAGAAGAGCCTACACTGATTTATCCTATATGGCTGGTCTGAAGAAAACTCAAACTGGTTACGGTCTTCATCAAACGTTGACGGCTTGCGATCCTTGCATGCGAATCTTGGAGAAAGACTGGGGCGACGTAAGACTTCTTCTTGGTCTTCAATTCTTCTGCATTTAACTTGTCTTGAACACTTGGGAGATGTCAATACGTTATTGGTGGTTGCATGGTCTTCAAAGAGTTGTTGAAAACAGCTGTTGGGCATCCACCGAGATATTTGGCATGGATAACGACAACTATAGAAGTTATGAGGGAAGCGAGTCCAATTTAATACTCAAAACGGTGAGTTGGAATATAGATGAGAATAGAATAGATTGGAAGAGTTAGAAGCTAGACAAGATGAGGATAGCACATCATTGAGGTTTTTCATTTGTAAAATAGGTTTTTGAAGTTTTCCTTAAAAACGACCATTCTAACTAAGGTCACGACCTACAGTCGATATGGCTCTGATACCACCTCTGTCGGGACCCAAAAATACAATTCTAGACCCTCTGTGTATACTGCACTAGTCCAGGATCACGCTAGTGCACACAAAGGACAACATCGGTGAAATATCACTTCCATATACAAAGATAACTAATTAATAGGCAAATAACAATAAACATCGAGTAAAGACCTTAAGGTCAAAGCTTACAATTAATGCCTTAGAAGGCAAAAAGCTCAATGAAGGCATGCGGCCAGCAACTAAACGGATAACTCGGTGAAGCCCATCCATATGCCCACGAACAATGGTGGTCTTGGCGACCTAGTTCTCCACGATCCTTGAAGTAGGCCTTGTTGATCGGTGATTCCTTCACTACGCTGATTCGTCAAAGCAAGCGTGAGTACACACCGTACTCGCAAGTCATACCACGTAAATGCAATTATAGATGCGGAGCTTATTCCAAGGAATGGCATTACGTGGTTATTTTGCGTAAATGCAACATTTGCAATTGAATACAAATAATAAGTTGAAAACCAAGTAAAACAAATAGATAATCATAATTTAACAATTTGATTTCACAAAGACACACACACCTAAGCAGATTATTCACATAGCCATATGATTTAGATCACACACTCCTTCCCACACGCTTTTATGAAGATCTACCCCAGTGTGAAATCCCCGAGCATTGTCCATGACCATGACAGCGCTATTCAATAGATTGATTTAACACTCTGCAGAGTTTGTACACTTTACCCACAAGATGTAATCAATGGATCAGAGCCGATCACAACAAAGCATTTCGTAAAATTCATCTTACTATGCTAGGCGAGTCTCAAAATGACATGTGGTCGCATGCAGGCTCGATTCAATGGCGCACAAGGTGAAGTCCTTAATTGACCAAGGCAAGACTTCCACATGCCAACTAAACCACACAACCACACGATTATTATTCACACAGATCACACAGATTATTGTCCACACAGATCACACACCACACATCCACCAATTCACACAGCCCACCATGTCACACAGCTTCCACCGATTCACACAGATCCACCACTTGCCTCGGTCTAAATCTTTTCCCACCCAGCTTGGTTAAGTGCAACACATGCCATAATAGCACACAAAGACACACAGCTTTTATCACATAGTTCCATAGTCACTTAGTCAAGTTGGTAATTACAACTTTACATGAAAAAGATGATTAGTGGCATGGCTAAGCAATCTAATCGCATCTAACCAACCCACGTTGGTGCTACAATATTACCAACTATTTAATAACCAAGCTAGGGTGACAAAAGATTATGGCATATCAATTAGACAAGGTGGATATAACAAATGGGGTAATAGCTATACCCAAAAGCATTTAAATAAATACTTAAAGTAAATGCAATAATTTGAATCAAAGTAATTTTAGAAAACTAGGATTCAATATGATCAAAGGTACAACTTGCCTTGCTAGAGCAATAGCGATCTTGAATTAACTTCGATCTTCAACTTCCTTGAACTTCGCTCCTTCTGACGACTCAGGGACTTCGACGTCTAACGAGAGAGCACCGCAAAAACAAACCAAAGACAAAAGACAAATCAAATAAACTCCAAACTGAAATTGAATGGTACTTGAAAGGTAGATAAAGAATTGAGATGAATTTAGGAATTTGAATGGACTCAATCGGAGTTCGGATGCAAGCGATGTGAGCTCGAAAGATCACATGAAATGATGAAATTGATAGAGAAAAGAATATTCGAAGAATATTCTTTCGGATTAAATAAAATAAAAAGAATTGGATACTTACAAGTGGGGTCCACTGGTAAGTGAAAGAGGGAACAAAGGCATTGATTGACATGTGGGCCACTGGTCTATAGACCAAGTCCACAGAGATATGCTAGTCCACGGTGGACCAAGCTCAAGGCTAGGGTTTGACTAAGGGTTGGTGTCATGCAGGACCCGCATGTAAGAGAGAGAGATAATTAGGGTTTCTAATAGGTAGATGATATGTGGGGTCCACATGTAAGGGAGATGAATAGATATATTGTTTGAATTAATGGAATGGTAAGAGGCCACACATCGGAAGGTCGACAAGGAAAATGCATGTGTTAAGCGCACATACACATCTTGAACCGACATCTACTTCATGCATGCATGGTCCAAGAAAGCACATAGGTAAAGGTATATCTTCTTTGGGACCCACATGGAAGAGAGGAAAGGATAGAATCGACAGGAAACAACCAGAGGCAAACGAACACCGAAGACATGACCGAAAACACTCTCATGGAGCAGAAGCTTGGTGGTTCATGTGCATAGGGCAGCACATGATGCTACAAGAACAACAGTCTGGTGGCGCATGGGACATGGAATTGGCAAAGCAAGTTGGACATACACGAGGAGAGAGGCAACCAGCCACAAAGCCCTAGAGATGCATACGTTCATTTTGGACAAGACAAGAACGAAGCAAAAGGGATGAAACGCAATAATGCAAGGCTGATTTGGCGCATAGCGGCAATTAGCATGGCACAAAGTGACAGAGAGATCTATTAGCCTGCATGCAAAAGCTTAGAAAGACAGGGAGATGGATCACGCTTTCAGGCATGAAACGCACAGAACAGAGAAAAACTAATAGGAAACTGGAGCTGTTCAGCCTGCAATGGCGCATCATGGCATGGGATGCAGATTTTGAGATCTAGATGGCAAAGCAAAGGCTAAACAATGAATTAATAGAGAGCATGTATTAGAAAAGAATTACTACATGCATTGGTTAGAAACAACAGAACCGAACAACATACGTATACCCATACATGAACAGTGCACAGAGGCAGGCTGAATATGGCGCACGGCACTGACGGCGGCCGAAGGCGACGCAGCAGCGGCGAAGGGGCAAAACGGAAAGGAAACGACGAGGCGGAGATGATGACGCGGTCCAGACATCAAGATTCGGCTCCATGCGACGGCAGCGACGCGAAGAACGGCGACCACGGCGGCCTCACGGACGCGTAACGCTTCCGGCGATGCTCTGCGAAAAGGGAGGTGAGCACGGCGTAGAACGCGGCGATACGAACCCAACGGTGGTGGAGTTGAAGGCAGGGGATCAACGGTTGCGGAGTAATTGGCCGGAGAAGGACGACGTACAAGAGGAGAGAGAACGCTCGATTCTCAGCGCACGGTTGATGAAACTCGAATCTAAAGAGGGCAAAGATAGGTATGAACGAGGGGCACGAGATGACGCGATCGGATTTTAGAGAAACTCACCGAGGAAGCGAGGGGCTCGACGAACGTCATGGCTCGACATGGCCGACGGTGCTCCGGCGATCTTCGGGCGAAGGGGAAGGAAGCATGACGTAGAGGACGACGACGCGAAGCCAACGCCGTAGACGGTTCGGCCGGAGGACGTCGGACGAAGGCGCAGTTCATCGGAGAAGGATTTCGGTTGAAGCTCGGTTTTCTTCAGATTGCGACGAAACGAGGATGATTCGGAGGAAACCAATTTAGGGGATTGGAAGAGGAGATCAAAATGGACGCGTGAGCGCAAACGGCTCGCTTTTATGTGCATTGAGGAGAAAGATATGGAATTTTGAAATTTTCAGTTTGGAACGAACACGGGAACTTCGGCCGGCGACTCGTTCGGGCGTCCCAGGAAAACGATGATGAACAGTGTCTCGCGATTACTGTAGCACATTGGATCCGGATGAACAGTGACCGATGGGTACTGTAGTGGTGCGGCAGGAGAGAGAAAAGACAGGATTTTCGGAATTAAATAAAATCCCAAAAATCGAGGAAACCAAATAAAATAGCAAAAAAATCCAGATAAATCTCAGAAAATACCAGAAAATTCCTTGGAACACAAGGAAGCCAAATAACACAGGTTTTTATTTAATTGATGTTTAGATTAGTCAAATTAAATATTTTAAATTTAGAAAATTCTAGGTTAAGCTTTATTAAATCAAATAAAATTGGTGAAATTTTCGGGGACCTAAACTATTTAAAAGATTTTGAAAACCCAAATTTTGGGACGTTACAAACCTCCGCTTAAAGGAATCTCGCCCCGAGATTCAGTCAAGTATAGAATAGGTTAAGAACTTCGACCTTCGGGTTCTCTTCGCTTCGAACCGATTTAACTTTGATGAATCGCTTTTTAAACTCGACGGAACAACACCTTGCTTCTTGCTGAACTTCTTGCTTCAATAGAAACTTGGCGAATCGGCTCTTGGCGGAAAGGCATCTTGAAACTCGATTGCTTTTAACGGGTCATTGATCGGTGCTCGCAGACACATACGAGTTGAGGAGATCCTACTTAACGGTAATTTAGATCAACAAATTCTCCTTCTAAGCTTCAATCTGAACACTGCGACACCTCTATCACCTCTGTCATACAATCCTTAACACAGACCTTCAATAGGGATCCTGAGGATGAACATGGCTGCGAGGGTGATAATCTGCATAATCCGCGTAGCTTTTCTGCTCGAACTAAGCTACTCACAATCCCTTCAGGATTTAAGACACTTGGCCTTCGGCTTCTTGATTAATGTAAAAATCCACATACTTTGTGATCTGTTGCGCCTTAGTGAGCAATGACTTGCAATCAACCATCGCAAATTTTAGATGGTGACAATCGGAACCGACCGCAACCGATGTCAGAGGGGAAACTCGCACGTAACACTTACTTGCTCGACCCGGTACCATGAGTTAAGACACGACTCACTTTTCTTTCAATTTGTCCGCTGATTCAGGGTGATACACAGTACTGAACTGGAATAAGCATCCAAGGCTTCATAGGCACTCTGTCACTGACATGAGGTAAATTGGGATCCTCGGTCCGACACTGGCTTTTCTGACACATCGTGCAAATTGATCATCTCTGTCGATCTGGCACTATACCCATTTCAGTGAATACCTTCTCGTCAGATACAACCTCGTCGTAGATACCACTCTGTCAGATACAACTTCTTTAGTATACCAATCATAAAGCGATCTACATATTCTGGTGGTATTAATAGAATGAACAATGATTTCTTTGATGGCCCGCTCGGTCAAGACCAATTTCAAAGATCGGTTTGTACTCTAGGGTTCAACAAATATCCTCTTACCTCGACTCAAGACTCAACTTCTAATCTTCACAGTAACTTTACTCGATCGATACATAGATTCTTGAGGTAGCTCTTTTGATTCAAAGCATCCGCCACCATATTGATCATCACAAGGAACGGATTTCAACCTCATGGTTCTCAATCCAATAAAACCATTCTTTATTGCTCCACAAAAGCAAACTTTGAATTACAACTAGGATAATTCACTGCTTAGAACTTTAGCTGCAAGGAAGTGCACGCAAACTTCTTACACACGAATTCTTGGACATTTAAGTGATAAAGGCTATCGAGGTTCTTTCTAGTATCTGTCATCTGAACAAAAATTGTGATTGATCTCTTGAAATTCTCACCGACTCGGTTCACTTCGATGATCTGCGAACTTTCTCTTTTACAATGAGGAGGGTCTTGGCTATCTTGAAATGATGCTTCTTGATCTTCAAGCGACCTTTGCCTTGTTCACAGATGATTCGAGAAAAGCAAATTCTTACTCAAAACTCAACAAGTCGACTCGAGGTCCTCAAGATTAGCTTCTCGGATAGAGCGAAATTCTCACACATCCTTGTGCTACCATTTCACCTTACCATAAATCTCGACACTTGCCGGTGATAGGCTTGATTTAACACTGCCTTTATCTGACAAAATCATCTGATATGCCCTATCATATCTGCAAACTCTTTTAACAACTTTTGGCATTCTTGCATCTGGAGTGAGTGACTGGTTCTTCTGAGGACACTGGTTGATGTAGTGACCTTTTCCACGACACTGTAGCATGCACGGGTCGAATCTTGTGACTTATTTGACAAGACTATGGTAGAACGATTATCCTTCCTGAAGGTTGAAGCTTGTCGCTGCGGGGCATCTCTTGACATAATGGTATTGCTTTCCACTCGAAACAACCTCTTGACGATCTCGCTTGCTTCTTTTGAGACCGGTTGCCAAGGTCAATATTCGATTTTGTGATTCTTCACCGACAATTCTTGTCTTGACAATGGGTTGCCTTCTTTTGCTAATGCTCGACTATGGCTCGAAATTTTCTCGCGAAGTTGTATTCTGAAGTCAACACCGAGTACATGGGGCACTGGCTCGGATAATGGTCATCACCTTCACATCAGAAGCATGTGATCTTGCTCATTGGGCATTCTCCAATGGAATGATTTCCTTCGCAACTGGAACCATTGATATTGAGCTCATCGGTACTATGGCCTATTTCTCCACAACAGATACAGGCACAATCTTCTGACTTATCTGATTGGCAGCACTTCAAATGACGATGGCTGGATTTGGTGTAGGATCTCGGAATATCAGGTTTCTCTTGATCACTCTTACTTGATGCCGCATCTCGCTGTTGTGCAGGTGAACTCTGACTAGGTGATGGTCAGCTTGTCCTGATGGGCGGCGCGGAATTTTTCCCACCAATCTAATGCAACTCCTTCCAATTGATGAGTAGCATAGAGAACTTTCTCATTATCGTTGCAGAAAACTTTCTCAGTATCGTTGCATTGCGCAGCAATTATCTTTTCTTCTATGGTGCGAGTCCAGGATTCTGCATTCCTGAGTGCAATTGATCCTTCAAAGACAGGTGGCTTGGTCCTCATGAACTTCGCCAACTTGGGCTGAGGGTGTGCCGTTGGGATGGCAACGAGTCATGCATCACCACAGAGGTTACTACTATCCGTGCCATGCATAAATCGTTGGCATAAAGCGATTACGGGTGGCGAGAACCGCTCGGTGCGATGCATCACTCTGGGCGCCAAGATAGTTGTTGGTTATCGTTTGCCTGAATGCATCGACAATCGGGCGACGGGCGATTTCGGCTCGCTTGATTATTCTGATTCACCAAATTGACTAAGGCAACGGTGGTCTGATTCTATTGGGTCATCATGTTGTTCATGTTCTGCATCATTGTGTTCATGAATTGGGTCTGAACTACCAAGAAATGTTCCATGATTGGATCTTCTACTTCCGATACTGGCAACTATCCACTGGGATTGACAGGATCCGAGTAGTCTGTTGCCTCAAGATTCTTGACAAGGTTGGCCTCGCTAAGGCTCTTCATCTCGCTTCGACTAGGGCTAATAGATGAGAGGAAAAGCACAAGGTACGGGAAGACAATCTACTAAGGGAGCAGGTTTAACCCAACGAACACCCAGAAACACAAATAGCCGAAAAGCTATTAAGAAGCATAAAGCTCACAGACAAACTACACACAAGAGAAGACAAAAACTAATCGTCTAGTCGATCAAGCTCTAACCTAACTGGGTGACTTGGCTCACACACGAGAAGAGCCTACACTGATTTATCCTATATGGCTGGTCTGAAGAAAACTCAAACTGGTTACGGTCTTCATCAAACGTTGACGGCTTGCGATCCTTGCATGCGAATCTTGGAGAAAGACTGGGGCGACGTAAGACTTCTTCTTGGTCTTCAATTCTTGCGACGAACTTGTCTTGAACACTTGGGAGATGTCAATACGTTATTGGTGGTTGCATGGTCTTCAAAGAGTTGTTGAAAACAGCTGTTGGGCATCCACCGAGATATTTGGCATGGATAACGACAACTATAGAAGTTATGAGGGAAGCGAGTCCAATTTAATACTCAAAACGGTGAGTTGGAATATAGATGAGAATAGAATAGATTGGAAGAGTTAGAAGCTAGACAAGATGAGGATAGCACATCATTGAGGTTTTTCATTTGTAAAATAGGTTTTTGAAGTTTTCCTTAAAAACGACCATTCTAACTAAGGTCACGACCTACAGTCGATATGGCTCTGATACCACCTCTGTCGGGACCCAAAATACAATCGGACCCTCGTGTATACCGCGACTAGTCCAGATCACGCTAGTGCACACAAGGACAACATCGAAATATCACTTCCATATACAAAGATAACTAATTAATAGGCAAATAACAATAAACATCGAGTAAAGACCTTAAGGTCAAAGCTTACAATTAATGCCTTAGAAGGCAAAAAGCTCAATGAAGGCTGCAATGAACAAGCGGGATAACTCCAAAGAAGCCCATCCATATGCCCACAGCAATGTCAAAAGGGTCGCGACCTAGTTCTCCACGATCCTTGAAGTAGGCCTTGTTGATCGGTGATTCCTTCATGCGCTTGATTCGTCAAAGCAAGCGTGAGTACACACCGTATACTCGCAAGTCATACCACGTAAATGCAATTATAGATGCAGTGCTTATTCCAAGGAATGGCATTACGTGGTTATTTTGCGTAAATGCAACATTTGCAATTGAATACAAATAATAAGTTGAAAACCAAGTAAAACAAATAGATAATCATAATTTAACAATTTGATTTCACAAAGACACACACAACCCTAAACAGATTATTCACATAGCCATATGATTTAGATCACACACTCCTTCCCACACGCTTTATGAAGATCTACCCTAGTGTGAAATCCCTTGCATTGTCCATGATCATGACGCTATTCAATAGATTGATTTAACACTCTGCAGAGTTTGTACACTTTACCCACAAGATGTAATCAATCTGGATCGGTGATCACAACAAAGCATTTCGTAAAATTCATCTTACTATGCTAGGCTGTCTCAAAACAGACATGTGGTCGCATCTGAGGGCTCGGGCCAATGGCGCACAAGGTGAAGTCCTTAATTGACCAAGGCAAGACTTCCACATGCCAACTAAACCACACACCACACACAGTTATTATTCACACAGATCACACAGTTATTGTCCACACAGATCACACAGTTCCACACGATCCACCAATTCACAGCCCACCATGTCACACAGTTTCCACCAGTTCACAGTATCCACCACTTGCCTCGGTCTAAATCTTTTCCCACCCATTGGTTAAGTGCAACACATGCCATAATAGCACACAAGACACACAGTTTTATCACATAGTTCCATAGTCACTTAGTCAAGTTGGTAATTACAACTTTACATGAAAAGATGATTCGTGGCATGGCTAAGCAATCTAATCGCATCTAACCAACCCACGTTGGTGCTACAATATTACCAACTATTTAATAACCAAGCTAGGGTGACAAAAGATTATGGCATATCAATTAGACAAGGTGGATATAACAAATGGGGTAATAGCTATACCCAAAAGCATTTAAATAAATACTTAAAGTAAATGCAATAATTTGAATCAAAGTAATTTTAGAAAACTAGGATTCAATATGATCAAAGGTACAACTTGCCTTGCTAGAGCAATGACGATCTTGAATTAACTTCGATCTTCAACTTCCTTGAACTTCAGCTCCTTCGGACGACTCCGGGACTTCGACGTCTAACGAGAGAGCACACGCAAAACAAACCAAAGACAAAAGACAAATCAAATAAACTCCAAACTGAAATTGAATGGTACTGAAAGGTAGATAAAGAATTGAGATGAATTTAGGAATTTGAATGGACTCAATCGAGTTCGGGATGCAAACGATGTGAGCTCAAAGATCACATGAAATGATGAAATTGATAGAGAAAAGAATATTGAAGAATATTCTTTCGGATTAAATAAAATAAAAGAATTGGATACTTACAAGTGGGGTCCACTTTGGTAAGTGAAAAAGAGGAACAAAGGCATTGATTGACATGTGGGCCATCGGGTCTATAGACCAAGTCCACAGAGATATGCTAGTCCACGGTGGACCAAGCTCAAGGCTAGGGTTTGACTAAGGTTGACCTCATGCGGACCCGCATGTAAGAGAGAGAGATAATTAGGGTTTCTAATAGGTAGATGATATGTGGGGTCCACATGTAAGGGAGATGAATAGATATATTGTTTGAATTAATGGAATGGTAAGAGCCACACATCAAGGTCGATAGGAAAATGCATGTGTTAGCGCACATACACACATCTTGAACTCGACATCTACTTCATGCATGCATGGTCCAAGAAAGCACATAGGTAAAGGTATATATTCTTTGGGACCCACATGGAAGAGAGGAAAGGATAGAATCGACAGGAAACAACCAGAGGCAAACGAACACGATAGACATGACCGAAAACTCGCTACAGGAGCAGAGCTTCTACCGGTTCATGTGCATAGGGCGTGACATGATGCTACAAGAACAACAGGTCCTGGCTGGCGCATGGGACATGGAATTGGCAAAGCAAGTTGGACATACACGAGGGAGAGAGGCAACCAGCCACAAAGCCCTAGAGATGCATACGTTCATTTTGGACAGCACAAGAACGAAGCAAAAGGGATGAAACGCAATAATGCAAGGCTGATTTGGCGCATAGCGGCAATTAGCATGGCACAAAGTGACAGAGAGATCTATTAGCCTGCATGCAAAAGCTTAGAGAAAGACAGGGGAGATGGATCACGCTTTCAGGCATGAAACGCACAGAACAGAGAAAAACTAATAGGGAAACTGGAGCTGTTCAGCCTGCAATGGCGCATCATGGCATGGGATGCAGATTTTGAGATCTAGATGGCAAAGCAAAGGCTAAACAATGAATTAATAGAGAGCATGTATTAGAAAAGAATTACTACATGCATTGGTTAGAAACAACAGAACCGAACAACATACGTATACCCATACATGAACAGTGCACAGAGGCAGGCTGAATATGGCGCACGGCACTGACGGCGGCCGAAGGCGACGCAGCAGCGGCGAAGGGGTAAAACGGAAAGGAAACGACGAGGCGGAGATGATGACGCGGTCCAGACATCAAGATTCGGCTCCATGCGACGGCAGCGACGCGAAGAACGGCGACCACGGCGGCCTCACGGACGCGTAACGCTTCCGGCGATGCTCTGCGAAAGGGAGGTGAGCACGGCGTAGAACGCGGCGATACGAACCCAACGGTGGTGGAGTTGAAGGCAGGGGATCAACGGTTGCGGAGTAATTGGCCGGAGAAGGACGACGTACAAGAGGAGAGAACGCTCGATTCTCAGCGCACGGTTGATGAAACTCGAATCTAAAAGAGGGCAAAGATAGGTATGAACGAGGGGCACGAGATGACGCGATCGGATTTTAGAGAAACTCACCGAGGAAGCGAGGGGCTCGACGAACGTCATGGCTCGACATGGCCGACGGTGCTCCGGCGATCTTCGGGCGAAGGGGAAGGAAGCATGACGTAGAGGACGACGACGCGAAGCCAACGCCGTAGACGGTTCGGCCAGAGGACGTCGGACGAAGGCGCAGTTCGTCGGAGAAGGATTTCGGTTGAAGCTCGGTTTTCTTCAGATTGCGACGAAACGAGGATGATTCGGAGGAAACCAATTTAGGGGATTGGAAGAGGAGATCAAAATGGACGCGTGAGCGCAAACGGCTCGCTTTTATGTGTATTGAGGAGAAAGATATGGAATTTTGAAATTTTCAGTTTGGAACGAACACGGGAACTTCGGCCGGCGACTCGTTCGGGCGTCCCAGGAAAACGATGATGAACAGTGTCTCGCGATTACTGTAGCACATTGGATCCGGATGAACAGTAACCGATGGGTACTGTAGTGGTGCGGCAGGAGAGAGAAAAGACAGGATTTTCGGAATTAAATAAAATCCCAAAAATCGAGGAGACCAAATAAAATAGCAAACAAATCCAGATAAATCTCAGAAAATACCAGAAAATTCCTTGGAACACAAGGAAGCCAAATAACACAGGTTTTTATTTAATTGATGTTTAGATTAGTCAAATTAAATATTTTAAATTTAGAAAATTCCCGGTTAAGCTTTATTAAATCAAATAAAATTGGTGAAATTTTCCAGGGACCTAAACTATTTAAAAGATTTTTGAAAACCTAAATTTTGGGACGTTACAGCAAACATCTTCGGCTCGGTCTTCACGGTCAAGGCGCTGACCGACCACACGCATCGAGCTTAATGAGCCCCTTCAAAAAGATCGTAACGTGACTTCGCGATATGTTGCAAACCTCATCATGCACCTAGTTCAAAGGACGGTTTGTCTCCCCAAGATGCTGATGTTGAAGTCGCCAATCATGCCGGCTATCCAGCTTAGCTACGAAGAAGTTCGACGAGCCAAGGTAAGGTCATCGA
The DNA here is from genome assembly GCA_036346405.1 of Phyllostachys edulis. NCBI lineage: Eukaryota > Viridiplantae > Streptophyta > Magnoliopsida > Poales > Poaceae > Phyllostachys > Phyllostachys edulis. The sequence continues at coordinate 122,679 of JAYEVD010000061.1, read as the reverse complement.
GTCCATGTAACGGACATACGAAGAGGCATACAACCTTGTGTCGAGATTGCTTCACCAGATTGTCGAATCAAACCCTAGCACGTACATAAACCAGCTTGACCGTGAAGATGCTGAGAAAGGGCCCAACAGCTTCATACTAGACCGGGTGTTCTGGGCTTTCGCTTAGACCATCTGGGCTTCAGCTTCTATCGTCCCGCTAACGATGGATGGCACTTTCCTCACAGGGAGGTACAAGGGCACCATCCTCACCGTGGTGGCGCCCGACGTGAATGACTAGCTTCTCCCAGTGGCATTTGCCATTGCAGAGAGCGAGAACATATCCAGCTGGCTGTGGTTCCTAGCGAACGTGAAGAGGGCGGTGGTGGGAGACCGCCTAACGCCCCGCTTAATCACGCATCGCAATGCTTGGTTGTTGGAGGCCATCAACACCATATAGTGTGGGATGGATCTCGCTCACCAAAGAGAACGACGGCAATCTAGGTGGTGCATGAGGCATCTTGCATCTAACTTGTTCACGCTTCCCGCAGCGGGAGGTTATGAAGACGTTCAAGGCATTGTGTCTCAGAGAATCGTGAGGTAGAAGTTTGACTCCTTTTGCAAAGACTCGAACACCGGACTACGAGGCATACAAGGAGTCCACTCCAGGAGAGCAACCTAGCAAGGACATAAGCTTCCGGAGCGGATTAATGGTCACGCCTCGAATTGGGTAAATGGTCCGTCTCTTCACGATATGTACGGCGAGGTACAGGATTATGATGACCAACATGCCCGTGGTCTATAACAAATTCCCTCAAAGGTGTGTGGTGCCTCCCTATCACTACGATCATCCAGAGACATGGACTCACATTGTTGGTCATTTCAATAATAGAGCCACCGCAAGCAAGCTTAATGTGATGGACGAAAGCATGCAGTGGTCCGAGAACATGTAGAGGCACATAGATCAGAAGATGGAGAAGGCCTGAATGCATGACATCCGGGTGATCGACGGCCTCAGGTGAAAGTACGAGATCAAAGCCACGTAAATACATCAACAAATATGCCAAGGGGAAAGGAAATAGGTATGCACCCTGGTGATATGGCGACATGCATCCGCAATAAGTCAAGCTCCTCCACAAGCCATGCTCGCATGTGTACAAGGCGTGTCGAATACGAAAGATGTCACGCTATACATCTCCGAGTACTACGACATGCAACACCTTTTGCTACATGGAGTGGAGAGTTTCACTCAGTATGACTTAGAAATGAACTACAAGGATCTTTGACCGACATGGTGCAATGGGGTCCCAACAAGGACTTGAAGAGAATAGGAAGGGGTGACTACAGCAGACCCGTTGCTTCCGAATGGAATGGATGCCACCAACGCATCAAGATAGCCACACAATCAAGTGCGTGATATGCAAGACCCCTAGGCACTCAATGAAGGATTGTCCCAATAGACCGTGTTTCGTTCGGTCGTCATTCAAATACGTAATTTAATATATTATCCGCCTTTGTTTTGTGATGTATAGCGAAACTTCTACGATATCTAGGTATGCCTGACTCATCGGCAAACTACTACACGAGGATGTCGCAGGTTAAAGTGGCTTATGCGTAGAAGGCCAAACATCTACAATATCCAGATTATTCAATGAAAGATGCTCCAAGCCACCACGCTTTCCCCCCTTGAAGTGTGTGTGGCGAGCCGCTGGAGATCATTCACCCACACACCTGCACACCTCCGCCAGCGCATTTCACGCTGCAAGGCACCACCTCGTAAGCGCTTTTTCGCATGCATCGATTTTCCTCTCCCCACGTTGAATTCCATATATTTTAACTTCATCCTCTGTAATGATAGCCCGAGATGCGCCGTCACTTCTTCCAAAGGATCGACGGTTCGAGATGTACTACATATGCTCATCCGCCAGGTACATGCTGAACTACTCCATGCGGACTGAGACCTTCGTGCAGTGGAAACCTTACATACTCGACCCTGTTGAGGAGGCACCGAAGGAGTTATTAAAAATTTACATTCTTGTTACGTTTTTTACTGTACGGTGCACTTACATCATGTAATCGTAGGACATGGATGACTTCGACATACCAGCCTGATGTAGAGAGTCCCGCGACAAGGAAGGAAAGGCTTATGCGGTGAGATCCGGCCGCTATAAAGATCCAAATACCGGGCGAATCCATATCGACGACGTGAATTATGAAGAATTTACATCCTTGTTACGTTTTTCATTGTACGGTGCACTTACATCATGGAATCGCAGACATGGACGACTTCGACATACCAACACGACGGGAGAGTCCCGACGTCAGAGGTATCCGGCCGACTAGGCGCACTCTGTATTGAAGATGTGAGTTATATACAATTTACATCCTTGTTACATTTCTTCTTCATTTATCTACTTACATCATGGAATCGCAGTACATGGACGACTTCAACACTCGCCACCACCGTGGCAACCCCGAGACAAGGGCACTCGCTATGGTGCCATGGAGACTAGTTACACACATCGTTAAATAACAGCCCTAGAGACAAGGGCACTCGCTATTAGACTATATATCATGCATTTTGTCCAACTCCAACGTGGATCGTGACAAGATTCCCAGTAGAAAAGCAATGTGTCTAGAAATGTGGAATGCCTCGGAAGACAATGAAGGTGCTATTGGCTTGAAGAGACCGCAAACACCAATCAACATGCATCAAGGTGCTACTATGTGATGAGGTGAGCTCACCAAGAAAAGAGATTGCCATGAGACTAGTTGCGTACACCTATTTTTCTATGCTATAGATGCTCTTTGTTAATTTATTAGTTTTACATGGATGATATTCTTTATCTTGTATTGTACTAGAGGCTAGATAACATGCATGAACCAACTAAAAAAAGAAATCGTGATGTGAATCATATAACGATGTCTTCAAACGCATTACGAGTCGAGGTTACGATACATCGTTATATGATCTGCATACCACGATTTCTCTCGCTTGGTTCATGCACAAGTTTATCTAGACTGTGGTACAATACAAGATAAAGAATATCATCCACAATAGACTGCTAAATTAACAAAGAGTGTCCTATTTGATCGAAAGTTACAAATGATAATGCCCCGCCCTCCTTCATCTCGCTCATGCACAAGCTTATCTAGACTTTGGTATATCCCATGTTATGCGATTATGTTTGGGTATATTTGTATTCATATTTTGTTTTGCTATATTTATACGCCAGATTTTGGTTGTTATGTGTGTACTCATGCGCCATATTGTATATCGACATCTCGAATGGAGTTGCATTGCAATTTTTTCCATACATTCCAAGTCACATGAAATCATGAAACCCTAATTTCAAAACCTAAAATCCAAATTTTCAAACCTAAATCCTAAATTTTACAATTCCGAATACATATCAAATTATCCAAACAAGACACAATCAAGTCCACCGCATGAGGAGCCTTCAAAATAGAATTCATAATTTTTGGAGCTCAATTTCTACATTTACAAATTGCACAAACAATACATTTATATGAAATTGCGAGAAAAATTCTAAACGAATAAAATTATGGCAAATTTATACTGTATAGTACACTGTGTCGGGAGGCTCCACATAAAATTTTATAATTTTTTGAACTCATTTACGATATTTTAAAGAGTAAAGTACATTGTGGGTCCCTAAAATTATCAGAGGGGTTCACATGGGTCCCGAATCTACGAAACTGTCCAATCTGGTACCTAACATATCTAAGTGGGTCATCAGAGGTCCAAAGAGCCTGGGCTAGCCTTGACCGCTGACGTGGATGGTTGACCATGACGTGGACTCCCACCTCACCTCTCCCTCCACCACCTTTCCCCTCCTCTCTCTCCCCTCTCTTCCCAAATCGAGCCAAGAACACCTCCTCCAGTCCTCCTCACTCTCTCTAAAGCTTCTCCCATGGGCGCTTCTCACGCCTCCTCTCCTCGCCTCGTCGTCATCAAGGGCGTAGTGGCAGTGCAGTATCCCACATCAGATTATCACCGGCTGCCCGCGACGCTCAATAGATCATCGCCGACGTCGTTGCCGCCAAGGCCAAGGCAAACCCGCCCAAGGCGGGCGGCACGCCGCTTCTTTCTTCCATGATCGCTTGCTCGCCGTGACGCCTCGCCTCGTCTCCCCACTCTCCTCCGACCGTCCTCGGCGCACCACGGAGATCAACATCTCACTCGGGGATGCCTTTGACGCCATTGTCGCGCCAAGGCGATGCTCGAGGTCGCCGCCGCAGACGGTCTCCTATGCCGACATCTCTCATTGCCGCCACGACCATGGGGATCTCTCGGCGGGCCGTGCTTCCCTATCACGCCGACCACGCGACGCTGCTGCCGCTCGACACGCGCGACGCGGAGGTTGACGCCGCAGAGATGGTCGCGCCACCGGGCGCCACACCGCTTCGCTTCTCCCACTGCTCCGAGATCGCGCGCCGGCTATACAATTTTAGGAGCGCCGATGGCTATGACCCGTCCCTGAACCCGGCATTCACGAGGGCATTGCAGAGCTCTTGCGCCAACTACAAGAAGGACCCCACCATCTCCATCTTCAACAACATCATGAGTCATGACGCCCCGGGATTTTGACACGCTCTACTTCAAGAACTCGCCTGGGGCTCGAGCCGCCGCTCGATGCCGAGACTCAGGGGAGTACGAGCCCACCAGGGTGTTCGTCCAGCGGTATGCTGACAACCGGACGAACTTCTTTGAGGACTTCGCCAAGGCGATGCAGATGCTCGGGACCATCAGTGTCAAGACGGGATGGCAGGGCGTCGTGAGGAGGCATTGCGATGTCCTGAACTGATTGGAAATCGCATTCGATTGCGCTGCCTGATGTGTATTGTGGCTAGTGAAATTCGACAATTTAGGCCATGCCATTGGCCTCCACCATGGCGGCCAGCGCCGCCGCTAGCCCAACGCAGACCTTCTTCTTCCTTTCGTTCTTGTTCTGCTCCTCGTCGCTGCCCTGCCACTTCGCGGCCGTCGCGATGGTGGCCGCCTCGGCCGCGATGGCCTCCACCGCCCTAGTCACCGCCCACGCCCACTCAGATCAACCGTGGCAGCCCAAGCGACAGTAGATGCGATGTCTCATTGTCCTGACGCAGCCTCGTCTAAACCCCAGAGCGCACTTACGCGACGCTGCCGCGACTCGCCCAGCCTCCAGCTCTGGCTCGCCCCATGCGCCTCAAGAATCTGCCGCAGCGCTGCTATTCTAAAGGCGAGGAAGGCCCCCGATACCCCCACTCGTCTCTGCGGCTGGCACACCTACCGAGCATTTCAACACAAATGATAGCCCTAGGTGGCCGAGCTCAAGACGACAGAGCACCTGTGCCACCATGTCCTCCGCCACTTTCACTGCATGTGAGCCTCAAGCTGTCAAGCGAGTCCACGCTCGCGGTCAAGGCCACCAGTTTTTTGGACCTCCGATGATCCACTTAAATATGTTTAGGTACCGGATTGGACAATTTCATAGATTAGAAACCCAAGTGACCAACTCTGACAAGTTTAGGGACCCACAGCCGTAAAATCCTAATCAGTAAACACTAATTTCAGCCCACACAGTAAACCCTAAACCCTAGCAATGTGGCGGGCTGTGGGCCATTCCCGCAAGGCTGACGTGGCGGCTTGGCGGGGCCACATGGCGACGGGGGATGCGTTGTCAGCTGCCGCATTGGCCAAGAATCGGGCTATGGTGACGGCAGGAGAGGCGTCTGCGACAAAGGGCTATGCGACAACGGTGCTATATTTGCAAATGCGTTTTGGGTGTGGTCAATCCTGCAAATACGGGGTGAAAATGTGTTGTATCTGCCAAAAATTCCCAGTCTAGTACAGAATAATACCTTTGCACTGTAGATCCCTTCGGTGCCGAGTATCCTAGTCCAGTAAAGAATCTCGATCTGCGAAGCCCAGAGCGTGCTGCTGGCTGGCACTTGGCTTTTTTGGGCCAAAATTTGATATATGCCACTTCGAGATATGTCACTCGGTATGTTGAAATTAGAAATATGCCACTCCAGTTTCTTTCTCTTTGAAATTTGCCATTATCTTTACTTTTCTCCCATTTTATTTTCTTTTCTCTTATTTTTCATCTATTCCCTAGTGAACTACCTATTTTGCCCCTCTCCCATTCGCATTCATCCCTTCCATCCCTTTTGAACTAGCAATCCAGCATCCACACGCGTTGCCATTATCCCCAAGTTGATTAACCGCAAGAATCCATGTAATGTGCAAATCTGAACTAGATTTGGAATCAAGAATCGTCGAGTTGGAATTTCATGGACAAAATTTGACACAGGATTAGCACTTAATTCACACGGAGGAGGTCATAAGCTTAAGACAACAATATAATTGGCTGTAAAAGCATCCACTCGGTCGACCAAGAAGCCAAGAAATGATCATGTTTAAGTGTACCATTCAAAATGTTCAAGCAATCTATTTCGTTTGGTTCAAAGAATGCAACTATGCTAAATACTGATCACCAAATAATAAAGGGACAATTAAGAATTTGCCACCCAATAGAACGGTCTTCTCACCTTTGCCATTATAGCGATTGCAATCCGTTATTTGCCACTCTATACAATTTTCAATCATTATTTTGCCACTTTGAAGTTTTTATTCTAATTTTTATTTTTCAGGCCAATTATACACACCGGAAGTTACTAAAATACCCCCACTTATCTCCCCTCTCGATTCCTCCACCTCCTCCCTAGCTCCGCCCCCACCACTAACCTCCACTCCCCTCCTCTCCTCCCAGCACTCTGCTTCCTCTCATCCCCGCCTCCAACTCCACACTCGCACCACACAAGGCCGGATCACACAAAGAACGGAGGACAAGAACGCTACAAGAAGTCACATGGTTCGACCACGTCGCCTGAAGGGATACGGGTAGACTACGATAGCAACAAATCAAAATTTCTACCACATAAACCAGGAAGCCAAGCAAGTAGATGATCACAGATCATTACCACCAGACACGCAGAGCAGTGGAAGAAGAGTTAGAGCAGCCTGGTTCAACGTAGAGCGCGTCCATGTAGTGGTCGTAGTCGATCGTCCAGCGTCCTCGCGAGTCGATCGTCTTCTCCAGCAACCTCTGTAGTTCCTTATGAAGATCGCGGATTGTCCTCAAGCACAACAGCAACCGCAGTAGTGCCTCTACGGTATCCACACGTCTAGGGAAGGAACAACCATGCGCCGGTGTGCTAGTACCAAGTCGCACGGCAGAGCTCTCAAGAAGATGGCGGCTAGGGTTTCGGTGGACCAACTCTCGTCAACCCTCGCTTCAGCCTCAAGCATCTCCTTATATAGTGCTCGTGACGGATCCTATCCGAACATGTTTGACGAATCAGATCTCAGATCGGTTTGTTCCAACCTGCTAAGTGTGTGACCGTTAGGTTTATGCGAATCGGTTGTGACTCTAAACCCTTTTCGACCACGAGTCATTAGCGGTTCCTAGCGTAACATAGCGATTCCCTAATACACACAAATTATTTCTGACGAACCTTAATGCAATATGATCTACGACCAGGTCTCATCACTTCACGCACCGTGTCCTATCTCTATACAACCGGTTAGATTTGGTCATGACCAGTTCAGAACTCCTTACGACTGTGTTATGACCACTCTGGATTACATTCGACTACCTACAACCAGCTCATATCTCCATACGACCAAATCCAGAATCGATCGAACTAAGTGACCTACTCGTGTATTCTCCCTTTGCCTCACGATGTCTAGTTAAACTCCAGGTGAGATGTTGTGTCATCCATGGACTGTTCTATACTTTCTCGATTGAGTGTCGAATAACTTCACGTGGTCGAACACTTCGACCACTAGTGGCATGGCCATGCACTTACTTTATTCGACCACAACGAGGGGCCCATAGACATCTCTCATGTTATGTTAGGAGGGGCAAATCCCATATCCAACCAGTCACATTCCTCTGTATGTTTCATAGCATACCCGAAAGCTACCTTTATAAATACCCAGTTACGAGTAGCGATTGACAACCCCCTAAGAGTGCTATTACACATGTAGGAAACCATGCTGATCTTAGGTCTAAGGATTATACGTCACCATTTCTTGAGACCAACTAACGACACATAGAATCATAACAATCTCAATACTGTCTCAAGGTGAGTCATATCCAACACCATGTTCTCTAACATGTGTCCATATTATTGTTTTGATGTCTCCATATCCATGACCTGTGAAACATAGTCATCAACCAATACATATACTGGTCTATTCATATGTGTTCTCATATGTTTCTGACCAGGGAACGTTTAAGAATAATCATCGTAGAAATATAGAGTTTCACAATCAAGTCACATTCTTGATAATAAATATTAACGATATTATTCTAGGAACAAGATTACATATTATCCAATATTATGACCATAAAAAAATATAATGATCTCTATGATTGCCTCTAGGAAATATTTCCAACAGTCTCCCACTTGCACTAGAGTCAATCATTTAGGTATCTAATACCGATAGCTCTTGTGTGTGCCTCATGCTTTGGCTGTGTGAGAGGCTTTATCAACGGATCAGCAATATTTAAATCCGTATGAACTTTGCATATCTTAACATCTCCTCTATTCACTAATTCATGAATAAGATGATAATGCCTGAATATATATTTGGACTTCTGATGGGATCTAGGCTCCTTAGCCTGCACAATGGCTCCATTGTTGTCACAATAGAGATCCATTAGGCGTGATGCACTCGGAACCACACCCAACTCAGTAAGGAAATTCCTTATCCAAACACATTCTTTCGCAGCTTTAGAAGCCGCAATGTACTCGGCCTCCGTCGTAGAATCAGCAATCGTCTCTTACTTGGAACTTTTCCAGCTCACTGCTCCTCTATTCAAAATGAATACAAAACCAGATTGCAAATGATAATCATCTTTGTCGGTTTGGAAGCTTGCAATGGTGTAACCATTTACAACGAGCTCTTCATCACCGCCATAAACTAGGAACACATCCTTAGTCCTTCTCAAGTACTTAAGAATATTTTTCACAGCTGTCCAGTGACCTTCACCGGGATCAGCTTGGTATCTACTCGTAACACTTAGAGCATATGATACATCTGGTCGTGTACATAGCATGGCATGCATGATAGATCCAATAGCCAAAGCATATGGAATTCTACTCATTTTGTCTAGCTCATCAGTGGTCGAAGGGCACTGACTCTTGCTAAGATTAATGCCATGTGCCATGGGTAAGAAACCTTTCTTGGAATCTTGCATGTTGAACTGTTACAACACTTTGTCTATGTGCATATCCTGGCTTAATCCAATTAGCCTCTTAGATCTATCTCTATAGATCCTTATACCAAGAATATATGCTGCATCTCCTAAATCTTTCATTGAGAAACTATTTCTTAATAAAGTTTTAGTATATTCAAGCATTGGAATATCATTTCCGACCAGTAGTATGTCATCTACATACAAGATCAGAAACACAAGCTTGCTCCCACTAACCTTTTTGTAAACACAAGGTTCTTCTTCGTTCTTGATGAAGTCAAACCCTTTGACTACTTCATCAAAACAAATGTTTCAACTCCGAGATGCTTACTTCAATCCATAGATGGATTTATTAAGCTTGCATACCTTTCTAGCTTCCTTTAGATCGACAAAACCCTCAGGTTGTGTCATGTACACATCCTTACTTAGGTTTCCATTAAGGAAAGTCATTTTGACATCCATTTGCCATATCTCATAGTCAAAATATGCAGCAATAACTAGAATGATCTGGATAAACTTAAGCATTGCGACAGAAGAGAAGGTTTCATCATAATCAACACCTTGAATTTGTCTGAAGCCCTTCGCAACCAGTCGTGCCTTATGAATGTGAACTTTTCCATCTATATCTATCTTTTTCTTAAAAATTCACTTGCACTCAATGGTCTTAATACCATCAAGTGCATCAACCAAGTTCCAAACTTGATTATCATTCATGGATTTTATTTCAGATCTCATGGCCTCATGCCATGACTCAGAGTCTAGGTCCATCATCGCTTCCTCATAAGTCTTAGGCTCATCCTTATTCAATAATAATACGTCATGCCCATACCTTATAGGCAATTAACGTGGCCTTTTAGATCTACGTAGGGCTGATACCTTATATACAGGTTCAACAACATTTTGTTCATCCTGTAGAGGTTCAGTGGGAGTTGAAATACTTTCAGATGCTTCTTAAATTTCTTCGAGTTGCACATTTCTCCTACTGACTCCTTTTGAAAGAAACTCTTTCTCCAAAAAGACACCATTTCGGGCAACAAAAACTTTGTCCTCTTCCCGGTTGTAGAAGTGATATCCTTTGGTTTCCCTAGGATATCCTATAAAGAAGTATTTATCTGACTTGGGTGTGAGTTTATCAGACGTCAAACGTTTAACATAGACATCACATCCCCAAATCTTTAGAAAAGACAAACTAGGACTCTTCCCAGTCCATGTCTCATATGGTGTCTTATCTACTGATTTAGATGGTACCCTATTTAAAGTGAAAGCAGCAATTTCTAGAGCGTAACCCCAAAAATACAACGGTAGATCTGATTGGCTCATCATTGATCGAACCATGTCTAATAAGGTCCGATTACGCCGCTTGGACACCCCATTCCATTGTGGATTGCCCGGTGGTGTAAGCTGTGGAACAATTCCATATTGTTTCAAATGATCACCAAATTCATGGCTCAAAAATTCACCTCCACGATCAGATCGTAAATGTTTGATTATCTTGCCAAGTTGATTCTGTACTTCACTCTGGAACTCCTTGAACTTTTCAAAGGATTCCGACTTGTGCCTCATTAAATAGATATATCCATATCTACTATAGTCATCGGTGAAAGTAATGAATTACTGAAAACCACCTCTAGCTGTCGTGCTTATTGGTCCACACACATCGGTATGTATGAGTGCCAACAAGTCGGACGCCCTCTCATTCCGACCAGTGAAAGGTGTCTTGGTCATCTTTCCGAGTAGGCAAGATTCGCATGTTTCAAATGATTCCAAATCAAATGAGTTTAGCATTCCATCATCATGGAGCTTCTTTATGCGTTTCTCACTTATGTGACCCAAATGACAATACCAAATAAAAGTGGAATTCAAATCATTAGGCCGAAGCCTCTTTGCATTAATATTATAGACAGGTGCATCATCAAGATTTAAAATATACAACCCATTCAAAACAGGTGCATAGCCATAAAACATTTCATTCAAAAATATAGAACAACCATTGTTCTCTATAATGAATTTATAACCCTCTGCCATCAAACATGAGGCAGAGATGATGTTTACTTATGGTCGAACATAATAACAATTATTTAGTTCCATAATAAATCCTAGAGGCAAAAGTAATGGCAAAGTCCCAACGGCTAATGCAGCAACTCTTACTTTATTCCCGACGCGGAGATCCATCTTGCCCCTTGCAATTCTCTTACTCTTTGTAAGACTCTGCATCGAATTGCAAATATGAGCAACCGATCCGATATCAAATACCCAAGAGTTAACAGAAGAGTCAGCAAGAAAAACATCTATAACATTAATACCTAAAGTGGAAGGTTTAGTCTCACCATTCCTTTTCAAATCAGCCAGGTATTTCTTGCGGTTCCTTTTCCAATGGCCCGTTCTTTACAAGAAAACATTCATTCTCTTGAGTCGGGCCATACTTAGTCTTGGGCTTAGGCTTGTTAGTTTGGATCTCATCCAGAACTTTAGTCTTGCCCTTACCTTTAACCCAAGTCTTAGCCTTCTTCTTGAAAGCTTGTACTCTTTTGCACCATCATCACATGACAGCTTGCTTTTCTTAATGTCAGTCCTCTATGCCTTGAGCATCATATGCAGTTCGGTGAGATTCTTGTCTAAGCCATTCATATGGAAGTTCAGAATGAACTGCCCATAGCTTGCAGGAAGCGAAGCAAGAATCAAATCTATAGCCAACTCTTGATTAAGTGGAAAACCAAGTTTTTCCAAGCTCTGTGTGTAACCAGCCATTTTGATCACATGTGGGCTCACCAGACTTCCCTCAGCTAACTTACTCCCAAACAACTTCTTTGAGATCTCATATCTCTTAGTTCTTGCTTGTGTCTCAAACATGCCTTTGAGCGCCACGATCATATCGTAGGCCTCTATGTTCTCAAACTGCTTCTGAAGGTCTGAGTTCATAGAAGCAAGCATGAGACAGCTAACATCAAGGGACTCATCACATGCACTTTTATAGGCTATTTTAAGAGTAGCAGCAGCATTTTCAACAGGCACATCTGGAATTGGTTTCTCTAGAATATGTTCCTTTTTATCTTGCCTAAGAACAATTCTTAGGTTGCGGGACCAATCCACAAAATTTGTTTCATTCAGTTTTTCCTTATCAAGTATCAAACGTAAAGCAAAACTGGATGTAGGTACAGCAGTAGGTGCCATGATCTACAACATAAAATATGCAAAGCTAAGACATATGTTCAAGAAAGTAACTTCTATTAAATAATTTAATAAAGATACTCCCACTAAATACCATGTCCCTCTTATGACATTTAGTGATTCAAGACTCACAATCAGTTAATCTACTAGTGAGCTTTGGCATCACTGCTAGAAGATTAGTGAATTTGGTAAGCAACCCTTTGCTAATCATATCTCTATATGAATCTTGTTGTTGGGCATCATCTCTATGCTCCGGCACCCAACCCTATGCCCCAAGGTCCATAACCGTTATGATGACATTGTCAAGTTAAACCAATGCTATGCGTGTAAGTGTCTGACACAAACCCATCTAGTCAAGAAATATTAATGGTACTCTGCTTTAGCAAGACCTACTATTAAAATACATGACTTCGGATGGTGCAGCTAATTGGGAGGGCATCAATTTAACTTAATATTATGTGAGGGAATTTTACTTCTACCATGTTAAAAGCATTTAAATAACATGCATAGAAATAAATGAATAGGAATATAAAGGCATTCACAGACAATCAAATTGCATTATGATATAGTATGACCCTTCCACATGGTGATCTTCATCGCCATGCATCCTGTTCGCCATGTCTCCAAGTGGTCAACTCCTCCAAGTAATCCCATTAAGCCATTACTCCTAATAGCACTAGTAATGAATTACAAGGAGTGAAGAAGCATCATAAGTCGACACGCAAGCTGTTATACAAATATAGACAGCCTGGGACTGCAATAAGCATGACACGCAGGTCATGAACATTACACACATATATGCATCTCATACATCATGGGCCATACTATTCATGTGAGAGCCGCCGGGTGATTTAACTTGTAATGCTTAACCCCCAATTGGTCCTAGCATCACAAATTAAATTTCCCCACTCTCGGTGTACTGTGTACCTCCCAGGAGTGGCACACACACCTTCACCAACAGTATCGAGCTATACACAGGGTATCATAATATCACAAAATAAACATATCGAGTATACAGCGGAAAAACAATACATGAATTGAAATAGAATCATAACTTAACCAGCGATGGAGTCCCAATGGCTTGCCATAACCCTCAGGGCAACCGACTGGGGATTAAAACCTTAGCAATTGACGTTCCTGCGCAACTTTCTTACCCGATTCGGCCTCAAAACCTGCTGTCCAGATTAGTAAACAAAGGCAAACAGTGAGTACACGAATGTACTCCGCAAGCATTTACCAAGCCTATACATAGCTACATGCAAGCTCTACCCAATGGAGAAGGCGATTGAGTTCATTTTTCAACGCAAAGCAATATTTGAATTTGAATACAATGTAGTAGATTTAAATGGCAAGTGAGCAAGCATTTTTAATATTTTAAATAACAGCAAACAATAACATTAGACAACAACTAAATAAGTGGCTGCACCTGCAGCACACAACAATAGCATGAGAAACCATTCTCAATGCCACCCAGCAAGTTTTAAGTTTAAATTCCAAAATGTTGAGTCTAACTCTCGAAAGACTTCCCCAAGCGTGTCCATAACCAAGGACTTGGCTATTCGAATAGATTTAACCCTGCAGGGGTATACAACTTTACCCACATATCGGACCGCCTTTTTGCCAAGCTATGAAGCACACTTCCTTAGGTATGCCGGCACGGCTAAGTCCTATGAGACTTTTTCTAATATTGTGCATTAATCACGAGTCGCCCGCATGAGTGAAACCCTCCATGAACCACCTCGTGTACACACAGGGCTCCCACGGAGGACCCATACGTTGCGTCGGGTATCGGCCCAACCGAAGCAACTACCGATACCCTTAGGACTGGAGAACCTAGACAGGAACCCCACCCCTCGCACCCAACACACACAAATAATACCATTTTAACACAACACACTCACACCCGCCTATGACTCGAAAATTAACACACGCCAAAGTACTAAGTCAAGAGGGGACCCATATGACCCTCATGTGGATGCACACAATAATGCTTGGTTCAGTGGGACGAGATGTTCGGTCCTTGTTGACCCGGGCACCAATCACACACCCAACAACACACCAACATACCAATGTGCCCAAGTCCAAATCATTTTGTTTTCATTTTTGGTTTTCCAAATACAATAGCACAAAGTGCTGGTTATAATCATAATAAAAATGTTTATGTGATCAAAGTCATCGACAAGTCAACAACTACCCAATCTACTGGAAACTAAGCATTGCTAAGCATGACGCCGAATAAACATAATTAGACTATACAACAACCACCGGGCTCTAATTCACCAGCGGGATTAATAACTTAGGTTGGTGGCAGGGGATAAACAATTTTAAGGAATTCATGCAACAGGATTAACTATCTCTTAAAAGACAAAATTAACTTGACAAATAAAGCGTGCATACATACAGTTTGCAAACAAGATAATAATTTTTGAATATAATAGGATCAATATGTATCAACGGAAATTAGGTGCTTGCCTTTGTTTGCTGATAACCTGGACATTATCATGAGCATCTCGATTGCGCTCTCGTACCAACGTCATCTAACGATAAAAACCGCCAAAGCGAAAAACAGCAAATAACCACCGGAATTCCAAAATCTCCAAAAATTATGAAATCACTACAGAAGAAAGATATTGATTTTATAAGGTATACAGATTAATCTCTTTAGTCATCTATCTTGCAAAAGATCCACTGCCAGCTACTAAACATCCAAATAACATACAAGGCTGCTCATATGCACAAGGACATACCACTAGCATTTTCCAATTAACCTCAAAGATTTACCCACTACCATGGAACATTCATTAATCCAGCAACAAAAATTCTTTGGTACAGCCTTGCAACTTATTCTCCAATACTCTTACTAACCAAAACCATTAGTCCTCACTTAAGCTAAAACAAGATAATTGACATGCTAATCAACACCATACACACACAGAGGAGAGCATATAGTGTAGAGAATGAAACTGAAGCTAGCAAACTAGATGAACAGTAGGGAATCAAGAACACCAAGGCCGAAGTGGCTCGGGCCTGCTCAATGTCAACGGTGAGGGTAACTCCGACAGTGGCCGATAATGACGAAATCAGGACCGGCACGAGCGAGGCGGCCTCAGGGTGGAGACGGCGCAGCTCGGGCGGCTGGTGGAGGCGGTTGAGCACATGTGAAAGGGACAGGGGT
The DNA here is from genome assembly GCA_036346405.1 of Phyllostachys edulis. Taxonomy (NCBI): domain Eukaryota; kingdom Viridiplantae; phylum Streptophyta; class Magnoliopsida; order Poales; family Poaceae; genus Phyllostachys; species Phyllostachys edulis. The sequence goes on along the minus strand of JAYEVD010000061.1, from coordinate 107,091 downwards.
GGCCGAGGCGAGCTCCACCTGTAGAGAAACAAAACATTCTTTGAGGCATTTATACAAACACACAGAGGGCAAGGAGGAGGGGACCCCAGGCGGCTCGGCATTAACTTGCCATCGGCGGTCGAATCGCCAGGCGATCACAGGCGGCGCCACTGGCGTGGAGGAGCTGAAGCGGCACCAAGACGGTGGCGACGACGAGCCAAGGCGCAGCGTGGTATGCGCAGCCCGGTGAGAGATCACACATGTCGCCGCCGCACCCTTGGCGGCGGTTCAGGCAGGTAGCCGAGCCGCCAACAGGAGGAGGCGCGGCGGCTCAGAGCGTTAAGGCGGGTGGAGGTGTTGACGCTTGGCCGGGGGAGGTCGAGGGGAGGGAGGACGTAGGCGGCGCGAAGAAGCGGACGCTACCGACCACCGAGGAGGTGAAGCGGCCGGCACGGTGACACTTAGGAGCGACGGTCGAGGCGGATCCGGCGATAGGAGGGACGACGACGCTCGAGAGTCGCACGGCGGCGTGTGGTGTAGGCGGCGAGTCGGCGAGGTGGCTCGGCGAGTGGTGGTGGCGAGCGGCGCCAGCGCGGGAAGACCGGAGGCGATGGCGCTCGGGTGTCTGGCTTTCGCGGGAGGTGAAGCACGGCGGACTAGGGCCGAGGGAGACGGTTTGCCGCAGATCCGATGGCACCATGGGCCAGAGGCGATGAAGACGGAGCGAGCGGCACTGCTGGGCAATCGGAAGGCGGCGGCGGCGAGCAATGGCCGGGTCGAGCGGAGGGAGGAGCCGGGGGAGACGCCATTCACCGGACCAGGGGGAGGCGAGCTCGGTGGTGGAGGCGAGGCGACGGCGAGCAGCGTGGCTCCCTTGCTCTCGGTGGAGAAAATGAGGAAGGAGAGAACTGGCCTGGGGGAAAAGAGCTGTAGTGTTGTATAGAAAATGAAATGACGGAGGGCCTCAAGGTGGTGCGGCGGCTTTGGCGTTGGAGCACGGATTGAGCCGAGAGGAGTGAGGATAGAGAGAGAAGGGCGGGGAGATAAGGCCAGGGTATGGAGTGGCAAGGCGGTGTTAGCGCAGAGAAGTGGCCGCGTGTCCAGTGCGCTGGTTCGGTGGAGTAGCTACGCTGGCGCGAGCTCAGTGGCGAGGGCGGTGCCGTGAAGAAGATGAGGCGCTGGCAATAAGGGGCCCGCTGGTCAGAGGTGGTGAGGTGAGGCGGTCAGCGAGCAGGTTGAGCTGAGCCAAAATGCCCCGGATCAGTCGGTCCGAAAGTTTAGGTTCGGTCGGTTCAACAGTAATTGACTGAGTTTAATTTCAAAACCCAACTTTGACCCAGGTTAAGAAAATAGCAAATAAATTTCAAAAATTATGAAATTTTGCAGAGGGGTTACTAGGGTAATATAGAACCCGAATAAATTTTAAAACAACACTGCTAATGATTTGAAAACTTATTTTAATTTCAAAAACCGAAAATACTTAATTAAGAAGCCTTGATTTTTCTTGAGGTCAAGATGAACTCTAAAAATTTGAAAAAAATATATTTATTCATGATAATTAATGTAGTATTTTAATAAATTATTTTCTAGGATTCTTTACAAGCATTAACTTCATTTTTCTTTTGGAATACCCTTTTGAGTTATAATTTGACTTGAAGTTTGAAATTTTCAAATGCACAAAAAGTTTTAACAAGCCTATAATTTCACAAATGCACATTAGATGCTTAACTAATCCAACTTAAGAGTTTTGGGCTGTTATAATTCACATCAATCCCTGCAAAAATAAGTTATGTATAGAATCCAATTCTATCGGGCGACATGAACACATGCTACCTATAACACGCGGTACAATTACCCAGCACGTTGGTCCCGCTAGCCGGTTAGTGGGCGGGGTTCGAAGGGGCAGCACCCCTCGCTGGTCAAGGGCAGCGCGCTCGGAAAAATTTTCCGAAGCATGAATTTTATTCACGTAACTGAGCCTTGGAAATCATCGAATTAATCATATTAACCCTATTCCGAATCAATTCGATCATTGCCTTGATACGACCACACACTGTGGCATACTCGATGGCGGAATTCACCAAGAGGAGTGATATGTGGTATGGTCGTGAACAAGCGCAATAAACAATCTGGTCCTTATACCTCCTCGTAAACCCATCTACTACCTCCGAAAACCGATCGATCTTATCGACTAGGGCCTAGATTGTTCCATCTATATGAACCGATCTAGATTAGCAGACCCGACCAGTAATAGATCCAATCTACTAGTACCACAAATCAAGTATATGCGACCGATACAGATAAAAAACTACGCAGGATGGCTCTGATACCACTGAAGGGATACGGGTAGGCTACGATAGCAACAAATTAAAATTTCTACCACATAAACCAGGAAGCCAAGCAAGTAGATAATCACAGATCGTTACCACCAGACGCGCAGAGCAGCAGAAGAAGATTTGGAGCAGCCTGGTCCAATGTAGAGCGCATCGATGTAGTGGTCATAGTCAATCGTCCAACGTCCTCGCGAGTCGATCATCTCCTCTAGCAACCTCTGTAGTTCCTTATGAAGATCGCGGATCGTCCTCAAGCGCAACAGCAACCGCAGTAGCGCCTCTATGGTATTCACATATCCAGGGAAGGAACAACCATGCGCCGGTGTGTTAGCACCAAGTCGCACGGCAGAGCTCTCAGGAAGATGGCGGCTAGGGTTTCGGTGGAGCAACTCTCGTCAACCCTCACTTCAGCCTCAAGCATCTCCTTATATAGTGCTCATGACGGATCCTATCTGAACACATTTGACAAATCGTATCCATACTGGTTTGTTCCAACCCGTTAAGTGTGTGACCCGTTAGGTTTATGCATAATTGGTTGTATCTCGAAAACCCTTTTCGACCACGAGTTGTCAACGGTTCCTAGCGAAATATAGAGATTCCCTAATACACACAAATTATTTCTGACTTAACCTTAATGCAATATGATCTACTTACGAGTGTCCTCATCACTTACGACTAGGTCCTATCTCTATACTGACCAGTTCAGATTTGGTCACGCACTATTCAGAACTCCTCACGACTGTGTTATGACCACTGCGTGATTACGCTTTGACCACCCATCTACGACCGACTTGTATCTCCATACGACCAAATCAGAATCGATCGAACTAAGCGATCTACTCGTATTCCCCTTTGCCTCACAATGTTTGGTTGAACTCCGTGAGATGTTGTGTCATCCATGGATCGTTTCTATACTTTCTCGACGAGTGTCGACATAACTTCACGTGGTCGAACACTTCGACCACTAGTGGCATGGCCATGCACTTACTTTATCCAACCACAACGAGGGCCCATAGAAATCTCTCTGTTATGTTAGGAGGGCAAATCCCATATCGACCAAATACTATGTTAGAGGGCAAATCCCATATCCGACCAAATACATTCCTCTGCATGTTTCATAGCATACCCGAAAGCTACCTTTATAACTACCCAGTTACGAGTAGTGATTGGCAACCCCTAAGAGTGGTATTACACTTGTAGGAAACTAGGTGATCTCAGGTCTAAGGATTATACATCATCATTGCTTGAGACCAACTATCGACACATAGAATCATAACAATCTCAATAGTGTCTCAAGGTGGGTCATATCCAACACCATGTTCTCTAACATATGTCCAGATTATTGGTTTGATATCTTCATATCCATGACCTGTGAAATATAATCACCAACCAATACATATGCTGGTCTATTCATATGTGTTCTCATATGTTTCTGACTAGGGAATGTTTAAGAATAATCATCGCAGAAATATAGAGTTTTACAATCAAGTCACATACTTGATAATAAATATTAACGATATTATCCAATATTATGAACATAATGAAATATAGTTATCTCTATGATTGCCTCTAGGCATATTTCCAACACCATCGCTCTCGCCAGCCATGCTATCTCTCCCAAATTCCGCCCAAACCACACACTAGATCCAAAGAAGAGTCAGACTCATGTAATGAGCTCTCCAAGTAGAAACTGGTCGGCGGCAACCACAAGCGGCAACCTCGGCGGCGTGCTCGGCGACGAAGGCAACGTGAAACGTTGTAACGTCCCGTTTGTCCTGAGTTTTTGAAAAATTTCAAATTAAAAAGAACCATTTGATTTTGATGAGAGTTCAAAGCTTAACTTGATATTTTAAAATAACTTTAAATGACTAAACCAAACTTCGACTAAATCGGTCTGGTTTCTTTTGGAGTTTGCTGGAGTTTTTCCTTTTCTCTATTTGCTCCGTGCTTTCCCTCGGCCCAGTTCTATCTTTCTTCTTGGGAAGACCTCCCTTCGTTTGGATCTAAGGGTCCATACCTCCTTTAAGGCTTAGACCTTCCCTGTGTTTGGATCTTCCCTTAGGTCCAAGCTCGGGTTTGTGTTTCAAACATCCTTGAACTTCGAAATTCTAAATTCGGGTTGATTTCCCTTTCTCTCGGGCCTCCTCGTGTTCATCTGAACCTTCTCGTGTTCATCTGGACCTCCCTGTGCTCCCTTGAACCTCCCTGTGTTCATTTGGACCTCCTCGTGTCCATTTGGACCTCCTTGTGTTCACTTGGACCTCCCCTTGTTAGATCCTGACCGTTGAGACCTCCCTTTGCTTTCTCTTAACCGTCGGGATCTCCCTTGTGTTTATCCTGACCGTTGAGACCTCTCTTTGATTCATCTTGACCGTCGAGATCTCCCTTTGATTCATCTTGACCGTCAGGATCTCCTTCGGGATCATCTTGACTGTTGAGATCTCCCTTTGATTCATCTTGACCGTCAGGATCTCCTTCGGGATCATCTTGACCGTTGAGATCTCCCTTTGATTCATCTTGACCGTCAGGATCTCCTTTGGGATCATCTTGACCGTTGAGATCTCCCTTTGATTCATCTTAACCGTCAGGATCTCCTTCGGGATCATCTTGACCGTTGAGATCTCCCTTTGATTCATCTTGACCGTCAGGACCTCCTTCGGGATCATCTTGACCGTTGAGACCTCCCTTTGATTTATCTTGACCGTCAGGACCTCCTTCGGGATCATCTTGACCATTGAGACCTCCCTTTGATTCATCTTGACCGTTGAGACCTCTCTTTGTTTGATCTTGACCGTCAGGACCTCCCCTCGTTTGATCTTGACTGTTCAGGACCTCCCCTTTGGATCTCCTCAGCTAGATCTCCTTTCTAGGTTCGGACCTCCCTTTCCCTTCACACAGTCCGAACCAGCCTCATGCCCTTCCCACTCGTGGACCGTCCGATCCTTTTTGGATGGCTCGATCAAGATGAAAGGTTCGGCCGGTCCAAACGTTCCTAGGCGTTGTGGATCGTCCGATTCACATCGAACGGCCCAAATAAGATGCAGCGTTTGGCTGGTCCAAACGTTCCACTTCCTTGTGGACCGCCTGATTCAAATCGGACAGCCCTGCTTCGTCGTGCCTTCGATCTCTTGTCCTCAGGACCTCTCTTGGTCTTTTGCCAAAGACCACCCCCTTGGATCATGACCTCCCGTTGGTCACTACCTCCCTCTTGAGTCACGACCTCCCTGTTGGTCGCGACTGGTCTTTTTACAAAGACCACCCTTTTGGGTCCTTTTGCAAAGACCACCCCTCGTGGTCAGGACCTCCCCTCTTTTACCGGTTTTTTCACGACCTCCATTTGGGTCGCGACCTTCCTTGTGGTCTTTTTGCAAAGACCACCCTCCTGGTCCGCGACCTTCTCTTTTTGTCGTTTTGCCGTGACCTCCTTTGGTCGAGAACTCCCTGTGGTCTTTTTGCAAAGACCACCTTTGCGGTCAGGACCACCTTGTGGCCATGACCTCTGGTCTTTTTGCAAAGACCACCTTTGCGATTGAGACCACCCTTGTTGGTCACGACCTCCTCTTTGGTCGCGACCACCCCTTTGACTGATCTATTCACCTGAGCTTGACTGGTCCCACCTGCCAGTCCCCTTCTCACCTTTTTCCCATCACTCCACTGCATACCGATCACAAGATTAAATGTCAAGTTGCATCAGATTAATGTCGCTATGTCACATTGAATGTGGATGGGTCGCATTAAATGCTGCTTCCACCGTAATCATTTTCTCCTCTTAACTCTTTTCCCTACCTGCCCTCTCTAACCTTTCCTCACTTTTCAGCAGTATGCTTCATCATTGCTTTCGGGCTACATCTTGTAGCCCAATTTCTCTTTCCTTTCCCTTTAAATAAAGCTCCAGGGAGTCCCTTTTGACCTCTTGTTTCTCCCTCAGCTTCCCTATACCGCTCTCTTTTCCTCTAGCTCGCTTATCTCCGTGCTTCGATTTCGCCTGAGCGATTGGAGCCGTGTCATCTTCAACAGCTTCGCCGTCAAGGAGCCCTTTGAAGCTGTGCCATCGCCTCCTCGTCGCCAAGAGTCCGCCGGAGCCTCTGCAACGTCCTCTCCCATCACCGCCAGCTGGTTGCCGTCCAGCCACTGGACCAGCTCCTTCATCTTGTCCTCGAACTCGTTCTCGGCCTTGGTGAGTTTCTTGGTGCCTATCCTTTTCTTGTTCATACGACCACATCACGTGATCGTATCCTTCTTACGACTACATTATGTGGTCGTATTTCTTTTGCGACCACGTGGAATATTCGTATCTTCCCCAGGGTCTCCTCCCCTGGATCTCCTCAGGATCTCCTTCGGCAAAGACCACCCCTTGGTCTTTGTTGGTCTTTTTGCAAAGACCACCCTCTTGGCCATAACCTCCTTTCGGTCATGACCCCCTCTTGGCCTTTTGCAAAAACCACCCTTTTGGTATTTTTGCAAAGACCACCCTCTCGGTCACGATTACCTCCCGATCGTGACCACCTCTTGGTCTTTTTGCAAAGACCACCCTCTTTTGTCGGAACTCCTTTCTCAGTTGGGACCTCCTGCCTTCTGGTTTTGGTTTAAGTTCTTTTTAGTTCTTTGCTTTGAGCTGTTTTGTTTATTTGGTTCTTTTCGAACGTGTAGATTTCGACCTCGCTGAGGAGTTCGTGGATCTGGCTACTTTCGCAGAAACTCATCAACTCGTCGCCTAAGGCAAGTCACAGACCTTTGATCACGTTGAACCTAGCATTTCAAAAGTATATTGTTTTACCTTATCATGCATGGCTATTTGTATAAAAAGGGTTTGGGCAGTAGCTAAGTTCCTACTTGACATTATGTCTCCTTGAATGATTGAAGTCGACATATTGACATGCTCCCCTTGGACACCTTAGATTGGGTAATCCTAGTTGGTCTTGTTTTGGGTATTGCCAACATGGGAGCGTATTTATGCCTAGCCTCGAGAATCATAAATCATGTTGTTAAATAAACTTGATTAATTGAACTATGGAACTGTGGTTGGTGCCACTATTGAGCAGCTGTGGTGCTGATGCCGCAGTTGTATTGATCGTGGTGCGATGCAGCTCTTGTTAAAATTTGTTGTGCCAAGACCAGGGTGGTCTTTTGGCCGGGTGAACCCAAATGCTTTATCACTCGGGCGAGTGATCGTGCAGTAAAGGGGGTGCTATACGCACATTGGGATGAGGTTGCCTCGCCTGGGTGGTTTAAGGACTTAACTTTATGTTCCATTGCTCCGGGTCCTCCGTGCAACCACAAGACCATTTTATGGGGGTGGTCTGGGCCAAATAATTAGCAATGGTTTAGTCTGGTTCTGTTGTGGTGGAAGTGTTTGCTGATTCACACTTGGCGCAAGAGGGGGCACGAATCCGGGGGGTTTGCAGCCCAACGGAAACGAAACCTTAGCGGGTAGAACCAAGCCAGATCAGATCTTTGTAAAGGCCTTGTCACGCTCTCTAGACTGCTCACCTTCGGAAGTGAGCAAGGGTTCCGACGGGAACCCGACCTGCTAGAGAGGTCGTGGATTGTGGGTAAAGTTGTACACCTCTACAGAGTGAAAAATCTATTCGAATAGCCAAGTCCTTGGTTATGGACACTGCCTGGAACAAATGCATGAAGGGTAGCTTTCTCAAAAAGTGGTCTTGGGAGTTCCTGTGGTTGGTGCTCTAGGGTGATCGTGGGAGCTCTGGAGTTGGTGCTCCAGAGAGGTCGTGAGAGAGGCCCTGGTCGTGGGTGCAACCAGGCCTTCCACGAGTGGTCTTGGGAGTGAGTTGGTGCTCATGACCTCCTTTGAAAACAAAATGTGCTTATGTATTACTCTTTTAAATTGAGCTTTGCAATCTATTTATGATATTCATGTCAAATATTGCTTTCGCAAAATTAACCCTCATGACTCTCATTGTCAAGCCTTGTATAAATATTATTTGCATACTTGTTTCCTGCGGCTTGCTGAGTATATTCAAAGTACTCATGGCTTGTGCCCTCTGTTTGATCAGCAGAGAAGGGTGATCCAGGGAGCTCTTTTGAAGACCTTGTGCACTCGGGGACGTTCTCCACTCGATTGCCTGTGGACATGTCGAATGGCCCTGTGAAGTGTTTTGTTTCGCTGTAGTTTATCTTTTGATGTTAGACCTGCGTGGCACCCTTGTAAACAAGCTTGACCATAAGGTCTTTGTTAATAATATTAACTTGTCAGCTTCATCTTTGAGTTTGTTGTTTGGATGTGATGACGCCACTTGTGAAGTCTGTGCGAGCTAGCTTACTGATCCAGGGACTAGCTCAGTGTGCGCAGAGGCTAGGACCTCCGGGTGGTCTTGATGGATCTCCGGGTGGACCTTCGAGTCCTCCTGGGAGGTCCTAGAGGCCCTCCGGGTGGTCTTGGGAAACCTCCTGAGTGATCTTGGAGGACCTCCCAGACCTCCAGGTGGTTCTACCGAACCTCCTAGTGGTCCTGGGAGACCCATCCAGGTCCTCTCAGGTCAGGTCCTTACAAACGACCGCTCGGTTCCTGTGTTTAAATGGGTCTCGACGAAGCGGTGCCCTAAACCCCTCGACACCCTTTGTCCCACCGCCACGACGACAACCGAGATGGGTGGGTCGCAGACGCAGTGAACAAGCCGCACAAGAGCCGCTTCACCTCCAAGGCGCCCGACACGCGACAAAATCAAGATAAAGATAACCTCTCCTCTCCTCCCCGGCTTGTTCCATCCATCCTCCTCCCCGCTAGGATGGGCGCAGCTTGAACCTGCATGGGGCCACTAAGGAGAGGAGGACCTGCCGAGGGAGAGACGAAAGTGAGCAAAGGCCGATGGAGGCGACTAGGCCGAGCCAAGAGGAGGAGCTTCTCCATGGCACCATGAGCAAGAACTCCAGGAAGAAAGAATGGAGGCGAGGAAAAGCAAAGAAGAAGAAGCAAGCAAGGGGCCTGGGAGCTCTCGGCCAAGCCAAATGAAGATGAGGAGGGGTTATAGGGGCATTTCAGTATTTTTACATGCCTGAAAAATAAAAATTGGAATAAAAACTCCAAAGTGGCAAAATAATGATTGAAAATTGTATAGAGTAGCAAATAACGGATTACAATCTACATAATGGCAAAGGTGAGAAGGCCGTTCTATTAGGTGGCAAATTCTTAAGTGTCCCAATAATAAAGCAATCTTGGCTTGGTGTAGCGATCAAATCAGCACATCAGAGGCGCACAAAAGCCAATAAACACAATGGCAACGAACAGAGAAATCAAGAATTGCAAGATGCAGAAGAACAGGAAGGGTGAAACCTTGTACATGCATGGGCGCCTTCGCTGGTGCCATGCCCTGGAAATCCTCCCTCCCGAGCCACCCATCACCGGCACCATGTCCTTCTCCCCCAACCCGTTGGACTGATCTGCGCACAACCCCGCACCGGATTCCAATTTCTTCCACCCGACGACTCCTCTTCGTCCCAGGAGCATTTGCCCTTAATTAATTTTGACGTACCCTTGCCAGATGTGCTGTCACGTGGTCATCTTCCTCTTCACCGGCCAACCTTTTCACCACCTCGGTTTCTCCCTCGCCACCCCTAGGTAACCCTCTCCATTTACGCTGCCCTTGTCCCCTCATCGGCCTCTGTTGAGGGGAGCAGCCGAGAGCAGGCCATGGCCTCCCTTTGCTCTATTGGGAAGGCTGGGATGCGACGACCGACTAGGGGCGAGACCGACGGGGAGCATGGGGGAAGCGACGTCGTCTCACTAGGGCAGCTAGCGCGTGTGCCTGATTGAAGGGATGGAGACGATTAGACGATGAGAGGCAAAATAGGTAGTTTACTATAGCATACATGAAAAATAAGATAAAAGAAAAGAAATAATGGCAAAATTTGAAGGATGAAAAAACTGAAGTGAATTTGTCTTTTTTTTTCCGTTCGGGGCCGGAAGCGTGTTCTTCTCCCACCCTCCTTGGTTCCTACCCTAATCTCCCTCTCCCCTTCTCTCTCTCTCTCCCCCTCCTCCTCTCTCTCTCTCTCTCTCTCTCTCTCTCTCTCTCTCTCGCTCGCTGCTGCTCCGCGTCCTCGATCTCGACTCGCTTGCTGAATCAACAGCAGATCGCTTCAGCCTTCAGGTAAAAATCCTCTTCCGCGGTGCAATCCCTTGTGTATTACTGATTTCTTCGTGCCTCCTAGTTCGCCTGTTCTTGCTTTTCCCTTGGGCATGTGCCTTTATGTTCCCAGAATCTTGCATCTGTTGTTATATTGCGTACAGGGGATGTTGCTTTCCTGTGCAAAGGGGGTAAAATTGTGCTTCTAATTGCTTGGTTGCGTCCGGTTAGCTGTTGTTGCCTCTTGATCAGTTTTGTTGTAGGAGGAGCAATTGGGTATTTGTTCTTTTTCCCTCCTTTTGTTGAGAACTGGCAGTTTGGGGATATGATGGCACTGTTATTATGTTTATTCAATCTTTTGCAAAAGAACGAATTTTTTTTACTTCTTTTTAGGTAGCTTTCGATGGTTTAGTATGCAACCTTTAGGTTTAACATCACCGCCTGCAAATTATTATTATTTAGATGATTTGCTATGCAAAGTTTAGAATATATTTCACCGATTCTCCACGCAAGTATTCCTTTGGGAAACTTTTGTTGGTAAATTCAGTCCTAGTTATGAACCTCCCCGTGGGTTCTGTGCTCAGGTGGAATTTATGATAGTTTAATGTGGAAATCCATGTGCAACACCTCCATAGAGAGGGCCATGTTAGGCTGCAAAAATCTTGTTCAACTGCTTATAATCTTCTATGGAATAATTAAGTTGATAGTATAAGTGATCTTGTAATGGGATTTATGCTTATAATCTTCTATGGAATAATTAAGTTGATATTATAAGTGATCTTGTAATGGGATTTATACTGCTTATTCCAGTCAGCTCAAACTAAGGACTTAGGCTTGATAAAATACGGTTCAGTGTATTGTAGATTGAAAATTGAGATCCTTGATTGAATTAGGTTGATGCGATTGTCGTTAGGAAGTCGACTGGAGGATAATATTTTTATTCAGATTTGCTGGTTGTTGGATCACAGTTACTGATGGTGCTTATAGAAGTAGAGATTAGACAATGTAGGAATGCTAGGAAGAAAGGCAAACCACCTAGTTGGAAATGGAATACTAGTGAAAGTCACAAATTTTCTCTGTTTATGTACAATCTAGCAACAGAGATTAAAAAACAAAACTTGCTAGCATTACCAATCATACGTTCACACTGCCATCCAGGCATGATGGTTCTCCGGTTTGCCTATCCCAATCTGTTTTTTTTTAAATTATAGAAAAGAGCAGTTTGCTATTGCTACATTTCTAGGAAATCCACATCAATAAGGGCGAATATATTAGCTGAATCTGTGCGACTAGCTTGCTTCCCCACTCCCAATGAGTGTAATTCCTTGTACTTATTGGAACTCTTTTCTTACCAACTTACAATGCCAGACTTAGGATGATATTTCTTGGTACCGTCATTAAACAAACAAGTCAAGGGTAGAAGTTTAGAGCTGTACAGACATTGGACATTTATGGTGAGCGAACTTATGAATTGATAATATGGCAGTATGGCACATATACTAGATGATCTGTAAAAATTTTCTATTATCTTTAGAAATTCTCTCATTTATACTACACTGTAGAATGACTCAGATGCCATTTTGAGCTATTTTGTGATGTATGCTGTTCAAATTGGGGCCGGAATAAGTTGAATGATATGGCTAGTGATTAAGCAACATTGTGAACTTTCAACCCTAGTAGTATCCTATATGACCTCTTTTTCCTCTTGTCATGTACTTGTTTTATCATTGTTGCGTTATGCTAATGTTATGTTCAGGATTTATTTCAATTTTCTGTGACCACCACATACGTTAATCTCTATTTATCATTTTGGCCTACATTCTTTTTTACTTTGCTTCTTCATTGCAGATATGTATGACAGCTACGGAAATCCTCCTGGAATGCAGATGCCCCCAACAAATCCTCAGCCTGGCCAGTTTGGCAATCCATTTAATGGTGCAAGCTCAGGTCTAATTAGAACTGGGTTAGGAGCATATGGGGAGAAGTTCCTGGGTTCCAGTTCAGAATTCATGCAAAGCAATGTAAGGAGCCTTCGAAGAACCTCGATCCCTGGTGTTTTAATTACACACATATTATCTCTAAATTATGGATTGTAATCTTGCAGATCAATAGATACTTCTCCAACCCGCAGTATTACTTCCATGTGAATGATCAATATGTCAGGAACAAGTTGAAAGTCATACTGCTTCCGTTCCTTCACAGGGTAGATTGTCTTTCCTAGCAACATTTCATATGAATGCTGTTCTTCTATGTGGTGTACTGAAATTAACTAGTATTTGCAATGCCTTTTCAGGGGCACTGGACTCGGATAAGTGAGCCTGTGGGTGGCCGTTTGTCCTACAAACCTCCAATCTATGACATAAATGCGCCAGATCTGTACATCCCTTTCATGGCATTTGGTAGCTTCATCATTCTCGCGGGCTTTACATTAGGCTTCATGGGAAAGTGAGTTTTTGACTATTGTTCTTCGGTTGTGAAACAGTAACAATTCAAACCCAATGTTCCTAATGCACTTGATACCCGCACAGGTTCACTCCAGAAGCTATAAATCTGCAGTTTACAAGAGGACTCATCGGATGGGCCTTACAGATTGTGATCCTGAAAGGGCTTCTCTACTCAATGGGTGGAGGCGAGGTGCCACTGCTTGACCTGGTAGCTTACGGCGGATATTTATTTGCTGGGCTATCCCTTGCTGTTGTTGCAAGGCTTCTATGGGCTTACTCGTATTACGTTATGATGCCATGGATGAGCCTGTGCATGGGGGTGTTCTTGGTGAGGACGATGAAGAGGGTGCTCTTCACGGAGATGAGGAACAGCGAGAGGCACTCGACACGGCAGCACTATTTCCTGCTCTTCATGGCAATTGCACAGTTCCCCTTGTTCTTCTGGCTTGGCAACATAGGCGCATGAGATAGTTTTCTGGTTGTTGTTTATCAATATAAAAGTTACCTGTGATGTCTAGGTGCATTGTAACATAGTCAAATTCTCAATAGCGTGTGCCGTCTGAGGCTCTGAGCATCACATGTTTCTTGACAGCGCTTGAGATGTAATTATGTGAAGTTGATGATTTTTGCTATGCATCGCACTTCGTACTGGATTTGCGTAGGATGTATGTTGGAATACTGTAAAATATATACGAAATTTTGATTTTAGAGTATGTTTCTTGATAGGGTTGGATATGTGAATTTTGCTATGATCCATCCCACCTTGCCTGATTTTCTTTGTGTGCTGGCTTGAGTTGAGATGCAATTTTGTAATGTTCATGAATTTATGCTTTACAGTGCTGCCTGTTTCAGTGGCTGTCATGTATAGCATTTCTTCTGTTGAGCTACTGGCATGGTGGCAAGATTCATGAAGGTAATGTGCTGCCGTGCTTTGGTAAAGCATAGATATCGTCATAGATTCATGTTATTGGGGGTAGTATCAAGCACTAACAAAATCATCAAGTGCCGAGTAAATATGCAGGAAATACAACTCTAAATCAGAAATGCATAGCAACTATAATGCTTACAACAAAACCATGATATTGCCAAGTAATATGTCAATTCTCGGTAAAAAACATTAGTTAAACCACTACTTCGGAGGGGCCATACGCCAAGCAGACTTCAGTTTTTGCTTTTCTTAAGCAAAATCACAAATGCATCTGCAATGAGTTTACCATGGGTTTCACAGTACGCAATTGCGCATTATACAGCCATTTGTCAAAATGTATATTACTGGAAAGGTAGTTGAAACTTAAAGTATGTGCCATATCAGGAGTACAAAGGTATGATGATGTGAATAGCGGAAGAAACTTTGGCATCTCAGAAGCCAGCAAGGCACTCAACCTAGGCTAACTTCATATTATTACCCTAGATATACTCCTTTTCGTCATTGTCACAATCATATGGCCACAATCATCTTGGTAACAACTTCAGAGTGATTTGTGAAGACTCGCCAGAGGTTGTATCAATGAAGACAACCACAAACACACCCACCAGCAGCAGCCCTGTTAATCATCCCCTGCCAGAACAAAGCCTTTTAATTAGACAGATAGAAAATACATGGGGGAAAAGGAATGCAAAAGTTATACAGTGAAGAGTAATAACGTTGGTCACAATTTAGAGTAAGGAAACAAAGAAGTGCTGCTTCTGACATCATCAATTCATATCAGTAAAATCAGTATCAAGTACATTGGGTACTTAACTGAGAAGGGAACACCTCCTGAAGCACATTTCATCTCCCATGCAACTTGAGGGATCATTGGTTTCAATAATCATTTTTCTTTGAATTAAGTTCATGGTAGCAGAATAGGACTAATATATCATGTGCACCGTACACAAATAATGTCTTCGGTATCCTCACAAATGCCTTAATGACATATGTACTTGCAATTTATTAGATAGTGTCAGAACAGCAATACAATAATGAGTAGCAAACTACCAGGAAATGAATCTCTGCAGCACCAAACAAAATGCGCCAGTTTTCGTAACCTTCAAATAAAAACGAATGCTTAACATCTCACTAGGACCAAACAAAAAGTCAAATTTCTTGTGTTCTTGCCCCTGATGGATCTCAAGTATTCCGTTTAAATAGGACAGACCCTGCTATGCTGTTTCAAATGCACGTGAGAAAATCCTCATGCAAGCTGTTTGTGTCATGGTACCACTCCCTAGGATTCTTAAGCCTCTCGAAAGTGCTACAAGCTATACCGCTATAAAGATGCTCTAAAAAAAATCCAGGTAGGTTAGAGATGAATCTAACGGTATGCATAAAAAGAAAAGTATGTCAAAAACTCCAAACTTGTTCATATGTTTGAGCACATGACACTAGGAAGAATGCAAATTTCATCACTCTAGAATAAACTAGTAATGTAACACCTCGCCCAAAATCTGCTCTAGGCCCAACACATCGTGTAAAAAGATTAACCCCAAAGTTCCAGATGGGCCACCACACTAACGGGCCGGGGTATTACATTCAACCCCCCCCCCCCCAAGGGCTGACACCCTCGGTAGCACAACGTATATGCAGCAAATGACCAAGACCACCCTCGGTACATGACTTGTGTCGTGTGCCCTCCACAGGTCCACACGCACACGCAGCCTGTGCAACAAGGGTTGATGCTTTGATACCATCTATAACACCCTGGTCTAAAATCCGCTCTAGGCCCAGCACACCGTGAGATAGACCCACACACATAGCACTCAACTTACACAGTCCTCCTTGCTTCGTGTAAAAGGGTTAACCCGAGGGTTCCACATGGCCCACCACACTAACGGGTCGGGTATTACAAGTAAGTACTTTGATATGGATCAAGATCCAAGACATTAAACTAATTAGCAAAAATACTTCGATCTAGTTCTAGATCCAAACGTTAAACTTATTAACAAACATACATTCATAAAAAGTACTCCCTCTGTTCAAGATTGTATGATGTTTTGGACATTAGCGCGGTCTCCAATATCCAACTTTGACCATTACTTTTCATATGATTATATTAGTAAAAAATTACAAAATTATTATATTATGAAAATATTTATCATGACAAACTAATGATATTATTCTCTCATGATAAATATAAATAGTTTTTCATATATTATTAGTCGAGAGAGAAGTTTGACTGCACACTTTCTAATACAACATACATTTCTGAACGGAGTACAAAGTAGCAATGTGACATGCCCAAGGCACCATGACACTGTTGCTACTCGCTACATTACAATTAGAAAGCAGCAGTTCATGGTATCTTCACTAGTACAAACTGATAAATGGGCCATATATGACCCAAACCCATTAACATCACAATTCAGAAGCACAGATGTAATATCCCGTTTAAACTTTAGAGAGAGATGATTTATAATTGAATTAAATAGAAATAAAGGAGAAAATCAGATTTTGGAGGGAGAAATAAAACTCAGGCCTTCGGCACATGGCCTCCTGGCCCAAGGGGGGGAACCGGCCGGCCACCCACATATAAGGCAAGGAAGGGGAAGCCGTGCCCTAGCTCTTCATTGCCGCCGCACCACCCTAACCTCCTGCCGCCTCCTCTACCCTCTGCCGCATGCTCCTGCTCTCAGCGTGCCACACGCCTAGCGGCAGCCGCCCGATCTCCCTGGTGGCCGACTCTGCTGCCTCTTGCGCTATCTCTGCATGCGTGTGCTGCTAGCAATCTGCATGCATGTGCAGCTGCTAGCTTTGCTTAGTTCTGCCCTTTTTCATGCATGCAGGCCTGCGCCATCAATGCTGCATGCCGATCTGCTGTGCTGCCTTTTTGCATGCATGCATGCCAAAGCCAGGGAGAGAGAGGGGAAAGGTTGGCACTGTTGTTGCGTGTGCTGTGCTGTTGATCTTCTGTGCTGCCAAGGGGAAGGAGGAAGGAAAGAGCAGGAAGGGAATGGAGAAAGAAGGGGAAAATTCAAGGGTTCAAGATCAGCGACGTTTTTCATGTGGGTAATGTTTGTTAATCCCTAGAATTACCTTGGATTAATCATTGTACATTTCGTAGATCATTTTGCCCTAGGGAAGATTACTTTTCAGCACGCCCTAGTTCGTCGAGTTTTAATGCAGAACCTTACGAGGGAAATTCGAGGTATTTATGCTCGGATTTAGAGATTTGTCCAATAAGAAAAGATGTAGAGAATTTCATTAGCTTTCCAGGAAGGTCTAGAACACTATATTTGGAGTTGTGAGTGAAAAGTTACGGTATCAGGAATGTCGCTGTCTAGAAAACGGACGTCATTGGCAGAGATCGTGTAGATGGGCTGTTTTCACCTAGTAAATGAAAAAAATAAAATTTGGTGACATGGTTATTAAGGTGGTAATGCGAGGTGAGGCGACCCACGCCCCCACACCTTTTAAGCGCTAAGGCGCAAGGCGAGGCAACGCCTTACAAATCAACAGAGGGAGAAAAGTGGGAGCAAGGAAGTGGAGATGAAAAGGATAAACAGAAGGAAAAAAAAGTCATACTGTTGCATGATCCGGCCAGCCCATCACCTTTGATGCACAACCGGGCCAGCCCATCACTCTACTGCACTCTTATCCTCTCTCGTTCTCTTCAAACATTCGGCCGACGCTTCCTTATCCTCTTCGGCCTTCGCTCTTCCCCGCCTCCTTGTTCGACGCCACGTCGCCGACACAGATGGCCTTCCTCATGGTCGATCCCTCTTCCCTTTCTCGTCCTCTCCCAGATCGATCTCCTCTCCGTCCTCTTCCCTTCCTCCCTTCCTCATGGCGGAAGGTGGCGAGTCCGACGACGGGCATGACGGATCCCGCAAGGATGGCGATTCGACGGCAGCTGAGGCCGATTGATCGTGGCGAGCAGAATCGGCGAGGTGAGTTCTTCTCTTCTCTCTTCTCTCTCTTCTTCTCTCCGTCTCTCCTCCGCCTTGGATGGGCGGCGAAATCCGCCGTGGGGTGGCCTAATCGATGGCGAGGAGGATTTGACTACGGAAGGCGATCTGGCGACGGGAGGAGGCGAGAGGGCTGGGGGGAACCACGGGAGGCGCCGAGGAGCTACGCTGGACGGCGATGGGAGCCGGGAGGAGCCGTGCGTGGAGAGGTGCCGAGGAGCTACGCGACAGCGATGGGAGCCGGGAGGAGCCGCACGAGGGAGGCGCCGAGGAGCTACGCGACGGCGATGGGGAGCCGGGAGGAGCCATGCGGGGAGGAGGCGACAAGGCGGGGCGACGCCTTAGCACATCAGCAGCGCCTTACCACCTAAGCGTCGCTTACGCTTAGGCGACGCCTTAATAACCCTGTTTGGTGATAACTTGAATTAGGTAGGAAATTTTGAGTAGGTTCCAGAATTGGTATCGTTAATATCTTTTCAAGTTTTAGAATCAAAGATACGAAATTGTAAGCGATGCTGTTTACGGCATGATTCGGGACGATCTTTCGAAAGAAAACGGTAGAACCAGAAGTTCGTCATAACTCGTCGTAACTAGGAAGTTGTAGGAAATTTCGCGAGGAATCTAGAAAGTATTGGTTTGGTAGATTTGAAGTTTGGGTGAAAAGTTAGAACATTTTTACTACTGGGACAGCGGATAGTGCGTCCGGTAGAATTGGGTTAATTGTGTCGTCTTGACGTAGATATGCAAAGGCGATTAGTGTAATGTTTGGTGCTGTGATGATATGATCTTGAGATTGTTTTGAATTGTTTGTTCAAGAAGTATGGCCTCTAGTGCCCTACCGCCGCCTCGCTATCCGGCTTCGAAGGAATAAAGAGGTAAGCACATGGTAGAGTGGTGAACAACGGGTTGTTCGCCATTGTCATTGATATTACTTATCATGCTATTTATTATACTTTTGTTAAGCTTATTTTTATACATGATATTAATGACATTGAGTGAATGAGATTATGATATTAAGTTAATGAGAATGAGATATTGAGTTAATAAGATGAATTATGTTGATGAATAATTAAAGATGTTACATCATTTACATTCAACAAAACAGGAGTTGCATGAGCCAAGTCGGTGAGAAAGTCATGTAACTATTCCAGTGAGGTCGGTGAGAAAGATACATGACTAGTCCGAGTACTCTAGATAAAATCCTACTTCGGTAGGGACTTCACGGGAGTGAAGGATAGAGTGGTTCATCAACGGATGAATACTCCGCTATACCGTATGAGCTGTTGAGACACATATGGGCATGAGCATGATGGTGCATTCGCATATAAGTAAATTGTTAAATTGTGTAAATTTACCTATATGGAATATGACTTATTTATTTGAGTACGAGAATGACATTAAATAGATAGATGATGATGATAACCTTGATTATAGTTGATAAACTGTTGTTTATGGCTTTATTATGTATTTGCTAAGTCTTAGACTCACTCTTGCTTTGTTGCTGATTTTTGGTGACCGTTGATGACAACATACATGAGAGGGAATAGATCACAAGCGCTACATACGAAATAACTACACATTCAATATTTATTTAGAGTGATTCCTTATAAATCTAGAGACATTGGTTATTTCCTTTAGATCGTTATTGATGGACTTATTTATTGCCAAGAATAATGCTTGAGATTAGTTGGTAAATTCATTACTTGATTAGTATTACTTTAAACGTTCATCTTGTGACCCGTTGACGGGTTTTAATCTTAATATACTTGCTGGAATTTATTGTAAATTAATGTTTAAATTGGTAATTAGCATAGGTTAGTGACATTCTGGGCTCTGTGTTGGGCCGGGTGTTACAACAGAACTATGAGGAATTGATGATGACATCCACCCATTAACATCAAAATTCAGAAGCACAGAACTATGAGGAATTGAGGATGACATCTTTTTGTACAGCACAACAAGGATTCAATCATTTAAGTATTTGTTCCAAATAACCAAAGGTTTCACTTTCCAAGCTATTATCTTTCATATAATTGTTGTCATTGTCCGTGCCAACCATCATAATCAAAACATAAGAAACAAGCTAATATACATATGATGTTGCTATGTACTGGGCAAGACATTGAAGCAAGATGTCTAACCTGTTAGGTCACTGTTACAGGTTAAGGACCTAAGTGAAATTTATTTTTCCAGGATTGAGAACTTGAAACTCTAAATGTTGAGGTGTAAAATGCTTCGACAAGAATGTTCTCATATGATACTAGGAAGACATTTTGGTGACTGTAAGTTTAGTAAGTGATACTACAAAAGTGTAATGCATTGAAAACATGAATGTGATGGCAAACATGTTAAATCACACATAGAATTACGTAGGACAATTGAGTATCATTATACTGCAAAAAGAAGAAACTAGGCACATTGCCGGTGTGAACTAAATTTATATCAAAAGTGATGAAATAGCATCCACCACTTTTAGGCAGACTAACTACTCACATAATAAAATATGGGTAAGCATGCCCAATTTATTTAACATGAGAACTGTACACCACTGGAGCTGTTACTAGTCTAACTATATGCAAGAGAGGAGTTGAAGCCTTAATTTACCATCCAAGTTTCGTAAAAAAAATCAAAAAAGATTGTTTCCCTACACAGAAAACAGATTTTTGCCCAATTTACAAAATACAAGATGCAGATATGGATTGTGATTTTCTATGAAAGAAATATATTTTCTGTCCGAATATCCAAGCATGTAGGCAGTAAGCTTAATATAAGTACCCAAATCCATTCAAATAATATGTCTATAATCGTATCCTTAACACAAAGCCAGACAAACCCAGATTTGGCATAGAGCTAGACAGATAATACTTGCATAAATCTGCAGCATGAACAGTTGAAGATCATCCTGTTGTGAACTAACATCACAAGGGAGTAAACATCCGTCGGAGGGAGATCGGACGGCGGCGACTTGAAGTAGAATGATGCTAGGTGAAGGAGGACACTGATTGGGAGAGGAATAGATCTAGAATAGCCGGTCAAGGGAACGACCACAACTGGACTTTAGGGACTACGAACTTGTTTATTCATTTTTGCTTGATTGATAATGGATACATGATATCCCTTTTACAGGGACGATCCGACTTGACCCCTAAGAAACAATCGCTATTTCTAAGAAAACCTATCTCTACTAGATGGAATATATCTAACAAGAAGTAAACCAAACTAACAAGGAAACTAACTATTCTTATCTCTATTTCCCAACTACTAATGCACCCGCGGATCCGGCATGAACAGTACGTTGTTGCCACAGTACCTCGTGTGCTATTCACGCTCGTCAACGGTTTCCCACGCCCATGACACATACACAGTTATTTGAATATGTTTTATATGATTAAAAAAGTTTTTTTGCAGTAACTAATTAGGGGGGAATGAACTATCCCAACAGTTCTGCTACTCATTTAACTATGCCCAACATCGTTTTAACAAAGAAAGATATATACATGTGGACTTAATTCTGGACAGATGTGTCGCTCTAACTGGGGGGAGGTACGGTGTCATGATCAAGGTTGTCACGGCGACCTTGGCGACCACGGCGCCTAAGGGGCGCCAGGACGCCTAGTCGTCCAGGCGGGTGCCTAGTCGTCCAGGCGGGCGCCTAGTCGTCCTCTAGGCGAAGCAAGGCGAGCTAAGTAGTAACTATAATTTTACAACTAGCAAGTAGTAACACTAGTCAATATATTAGAAGCAATACATTGGGAGCAGAAGATCCGGCTGCCCAAATATCCGCTGCCCGGCCGACCCCCTTCGCCAGAGAAATCCCCGCCTCGGGCTCTCCTTCTCACTCCGGCTCGGCTCCCTACCCATCTCCTCCAGGCGGTGGCCAGGCTCCTCCCCATCTCCTCCTGGGCGGCGACCCTCCCCATCTCCTCCTGCTGGCGACGACCAGCTCCTCCTCTCTCCTCCCATGCGGCGGGCTTGGTCCAGCCGGATCCGAGTAAGAGAGCTGGATCCGTCCGGATCCCGCGACGGGACATCTCGGATGGCGGCGGGTCATGGATGGAGGAAGAGGACGAGGGAGGGAGCGGAGGAGGGAGATGGAGTACGTGGGGCCGGCGGCCGGTAAGGTCGGAGATGGCCAAGGCGAGGCGAGCGACCGCGGCGTCTGCTCCGCCCCGCCGGGACGCCTAGGCGACGCCTTGGCGACGCCGTGACAACCATGGTCATGATAAGGCATTGAACTGCTCAAGAGCTTTATCAAGAAGCTCGATCAGTCTTCAGGCCCATAATTGACTAAGGAAAAGAGCTACTTACTACACAACATGGATTTTTCTAGTATTGCTCGAAATAACATTATGTGGCAACGAAAATCCTAGGCCAAACTGCACACAGGCTGGGAAGAGAGCACCGATGCTGGTGCACACGCATTAAGCCACTAACATGCAAATTAGTGACCATACTTAACTATTGTACACTACAAAAAAGGGAATAAGCTAACCTCATATTCTTTCTGAGATATGAAATAGGATATTGACGTCAAACCTATGAAACAATGCATTATATTTGAAAAGCGTCAAGAGCTTAATATACCTCACTGATGAACCAGAACGCCATTTAAGCTGGTGAAGGTGCAACTTGTCTTTATGCCAGTGTCCCAAAATTACAAGCCCAACCAGGGCAGCTGCAACCACCACAGACCAGAGAGCATTTGTTTCCTTAGCTTGGTGATACAAGCATGACATATGATTCTTCAACCAGCATTTACAAGGGGCACCAGAGTCACGGCTCTTGCTGTCTGCAGATTCTGAAGGCAGATCTGATTTGTCATGAGAATTGTCACCACCATCATTGTCATCATCATGAACAACAGAACCATGCCCATCATCTTCAGCATGAAATGAACCATACTCAGCTACATCACCCCTCATCTCTACATCATCAACTGAGACGTTTTTTCCTTCATCATAGAATTGAATTTTCTCTGACCCAACATCACACTTTCCACCCACATTCTTGAAACTCTCATCTTCCAAGCTGGTACTTGCTTCCTGCACATCCTTTTCTGGCTGGATCTCATCAAAACTGGTCTCTATTGGCAGATTCTCATGCTCACTTGGGGGAAACACAAAGTGGTCGGACATGAGCAATGCATTTGATGAACCCCGCTCTTCCTTACTTGCGTCGAGACCTTTGCTCTCTGTTGTAGGTTTGTCTGATGTTCCACCAGGCCGTGGCGCTGCTGCATAGGCAGATGCTGTGAGAGTCACCACTTCCCAGTCCGCCCCTCGGGAGGTAGTTCCTTCTACCACCTCTTGTTCATTATCAGCCATATCCACAAGTCTGATTCTTATAAAAAAAACGATATCAGCATATCAGGCTTGCAGACAAGTAATGCTATTACATAAACATCAGATAATCAATCACATTACATAGAAAGTACAGTTTACGAAGCCTTGTCAATGAATACAGAAACTATAATTCATTCATTCATTTATCAAGAACTGAATAGTAGTGCGTTGCAGTGTTGCACGGAGGGGAAAAAAAAGACTGTAGCAATTGTCATGTTCCTGTACCAACTAAAGTGGTTGAATTAGCACTAGACCACAGATACCAACTTGAAAGAGACAAAGGCTAGCGCCATTCTTAACCTTATCAGCACATCCATCCACATCTAGGCATTTGCTCACCGCAATCTCGTTTCTAAGCCGCCAAAACCAGGGGCGGATGCAACTATAGTCCTACGGATAACGCGCGCGCTCAAGAACAAGAACCGAACCATATGGATGGACGGATTACATTACCAACAGAAAACAAATCCGCGATTGAGTATTCCAGTAACGGACTCATTTGCACAGAAAGAAAGAAAAGGATCGGATCGGACGGAATATCGCAAGAAGATTTTGATTTGGATTCGGTTGCTCACAGCCGTCACAGCAAAGAAGACTACAAGACTAGGGCAAAGTGGAAACAAACCAAGCAAGTTAGGGCTTACCAACAGAGACGGATCTCCACTTCAGTTTAGTCGAGTTCAGGGAGGAAGACGACGAGGGGGAGAGTTTGAGGTGGCTTGTGCTTCGGTAAAAGGGACGAGAGGATCAGATCAAATTACCATTGGTCGAAGTGAGAGAAGAGACTGGAAAGAGAGAAGAAATCACTGACAACAACGGAACCCACGGTCCATGGACTCGGCTCACACGTTACTCGTCGGGTCGAGCCCAACCCACGCACAATGAACATTTTTTACTTGTCATCCTTCCGCAATATTCATCCAGTGTTAACCGTCACCAGAAAATTGTGGAATTGATTTAGAATCTGTTTGATATAGCTCTGCTCTAGGTTTTCATAACTCCAACTCTAGCTCAACTCTTAGATACACTTCTATAAGAAGTTTGAGTTTGGTTAGAAAGTTGGCTCCAACTCCAGGAATGAGGATGGTGTATGTAGAAAGACTATAGTACCCTTGTTTTGTGACTTGTAATCTTTTATTTTCATATTGCATGACTTATAACAGTTCAGTAAGTTGATTTAAGTCATATTGTGCTTTTTTTTGCCATGTTGTGCCATCTTTTTTGTCCACAATCGAAACTTTTACTCGAAAAAATAAATAAAACATACAACTTATGAAGTTCATAACAAAGATTCTAATGTATCCATATACCGACCATTCGATTGTGACGTTGATCCATCCAAAGCATCTTGAGAAATTGCATATTTTTTATATCTTTAATCTCACACAATTATAAACTCGCACACATACAGGTTACAATTTGAAGACACTGGAGTCAGAATGTGTAACACTAATAAGGACTGGAGTTCTCGTCAGAATGCGAAAGTCAAATGTAGAGTTGACCCTACACTGTCTCTCAAAACAAACACTCAAGAAACTTCTCTTTGCATTAGTTGAATAGGCTCTCATCTCCTTAAAAAATGAATGGTATGTGCTTGATTTCTTGACATTTTCGAATCGGCTAACTACCAATGTATAGACCACACAATAGAACTTCTTTTATTAATTAACCCCTTTTAATTTTATTTTTAAAGTTAACCCCTGGTGCACTTTATTTCCAATTCTGACCTCTTTGGTCACGCCACCACCCGTGGTGTGACAAACTAACACTGCCACGCCATACGAAAAGTCCACTAAATAGCACTTTTAGTCACACCACTGGTCGTGGCGTGACCAAACAACACTGTCATGCCATGGGTGGTGACAAGAATTTGCCTCGAATCACTAGCTAGCGTGGATAAGAGTTTTGTCACGCCACGGGTGGTGACGTAACTAAAGGGGTCAGAATTGGAAATAAAGTGCGCGAATAAAATTTAAAAAAGGATGAATTAATATTAAAAAAATTCCACACAATATGGAAATGAGGATGCCAGACCCAAAAATTAGAGGAAGAATTTTACATGTTCCCTTCTATCACTAAAAGAAGTGCATGATGGTACGCTAATGAGCTTGGATCATACAACATATGGGCTCAGCAGTAGCTATCTTGAAAGCAAACCAAGATCAGTTATATGATATCGTTCTGGCGTGTTTGGTTTAGAGTGAGTCCTCATCTTTGCTGGCAAGTATCCAAGAATCTCAACAAGTCATTATTTCTTTGCCTTCTTTGTTCTCTGTAGATTGGGTTTTCCTTGCTCCCTTTTTAGCAGCCTTTCCTGCAACCTTTGCCTTCTTCTGTCCCTTCCCCCTGCATGTCACAAAAATAAGTCAATTGTGGCATCAGCTCTATGATATTGCACTGTGCATAACAAACTGTAATATGGTTTCATATTGTCGGGACCCAAATATGCAAATTTAGACGCTCTTTGTATACTGCACTAGTCCAAGATCACGCTAGTGCACACAGTGGTAACATCGATGAAATATCATTCTATATACAAAAATGACTAATAAATAGACAAATAACAATAATTATCAGAGTAACAACCCTAAGGTCAAAGCTTACAATTAATGCTTCAGAAGACGAATAGCTCAATTAAGCTGCAGCAAAAGGTAACGAAATAACTTCAGTGAAGCACATCCATATGCTTACAGACAATCGACTGGGATTAAGACCTAACGATTACCATCCTCGTAAAGCTCCTCCTCGAAAGTAGGTGACGATTCCTCCACTTTATCTGAATGATTGCAGCAAGAATGAGTACTACAAGTACTCAACAAGTTGTACTACAGAATGCAATTATAGATGATGACTTATTCCAAAGAAAATGGCTTCCGTGGTTATTTTGCAATAAAGCAGCATTTGCAATTGACTACAAATAGTATATTGAAAAGTGTAATTCAAAGCAAATAACAATAATAATTTTAACAGGTATTTTCACAAAGGACACACAGCCTAATCCATTTCTTTCACACAACCATATGTATTAAATCACATAGTTGTCCCTTCCCAATTGTTTTATGAAAATCTACCCCTCGTGTGAAATCCCCGAGCATGTCTATGATTGTGGACGCGACTATTCGAGTAGATTGTTTAACACTCTATAGAGGTTGTACACTTTACCCACAAGATACAATCAACTGGATCAGAGATGAACACAACAAAAACTTTCCGAAACTTCATCTCAACAATTGACACTCCCGTTAAGCTTACTGCTGGCACCAACCTCACACAGATGGTTAGTCCGTCGCACACCGTTGGATCTGAAGACGGCGAACCACTCATAAATATAAATCACCACACAGACAGAAACACACCTCTATCCTGGTACACAGCTTAAACTATCTGCCTGAGTAATCAATACCAAGACTCCATAGCTTACTAGGTTAGGCCTGTCCCATACCAAGCACGTGGTTGTACAGTTGTGGCTCGGTTCAATGGTACACAAAGTTAGGTCCTTAATTGACCAAGGTGAGACTGCCAAAATTCTAACTAAGTAACCACAATTCATTTTTCCTAATCACACGGCCACCATATCACACAGTACCATCCACTCGCCTTAGTCTAAATTTTTTTTCACCCTGTTGGTTAAGTGCAACACATGCCATCAATGAGTAATAGCACACAACACACAGTTTTACACAAATTCCATAATCACTTAGTCAAGTTCATATTTGTAACTCGAATAATGTAAATGACTCGTTACATGGCTAAGCAAACTAGTCGTATCTAACTAACCCATGTTGGTGCTATGATAATACCAACTAATAATTAACCAAGCTAGGGTAACAAAAGATCATAATAATACAAGGAAAAAGTTCTGGTTTACTCCTCGAACTATCGAAAAAGTTTGGTTTACCCCCTGAACTACAAAACCGGTTATTTAACCCCCCAAACTTGTCAAATCCGGTCAATTAACACCCCATAGCGATTTCGAGCGGTGGTTTTGCTTATGTGGCGGTTTTGTCCAAGTTAGCGCATATGTGGTATCCAAATCAACATGTGTTGTATCCAAATCAACATTTGTGAGGTGGCTATCTTCTTCTCCATCTCTTTCTCTTCCCCTCACCCTCTCTCTATCTGCATGGATGCCTCCACCTACCATCGCCGCCCCGCCAAGATTCGCAAGAGAACCACCAAGCATGGTGGACCTCCACGCCTCGTCTCCTCACCGCCACCTCCTCACTTTGCCTCCACATCTGCAGGAAGTGTCGTGCTCCTCCTCCTCCCCAACTCCCTCGCCTTCACTGCTCGCTTTTCTCGCCATCCTCGCCACTGCACACGCTGCCGCCACCACGAACCCCTCCAGCTCCGCTGCAGAGATTTGGCAAGATCCGCCACTCAAGCGCCGCTTGGCTGCTCGCTCGGCGGCTGGGCGTCGGTCATCGCCATGGTCACCGATGACGAGAGGTGGCATGTTTCGCCGGGCGGCGGGCGAGGTTGGCTCCGTCGTGGACTTCGACCCGTTTGCCGCCGCGCTGCTGGAGGCGACCAAGGTCAAGAAGCAAACCGACAACAAGAGCTCCGCGGCGGCAGAGGGCATCATCGGGTGCGTCCCGGCCGAGCCAGCTGCGGCCGACCTAACGCCGCTACCTCCATCCCAATAGGCGCCTCGCAAGATCCTCATGTCGTCGGACAGCGACGGCTCCCCGCGACCTCCTCGTCCCCGCGCCGCCCGCCGCCGCTTACGCCTCCCCATTGCGCTCGCGGGCTTTCCACCATCGTCGCAAAAGGCACAAAGACGGTGGTGGGCGGCGGGAAAGCGATGAAGCGGCGATAAGCGTCGTTATCGTCGCCAAATAAAAAGCGTCGCGACTTGGTCGGCATGGGCCGGGCGTCAAGCAACCCACGACGAGCCTGAGTGCTTTATCTGCGAGCTGCGTCGGATCTCCCCATCTTCTTGGTCATCGGCATGCGGTGGCGGCGAGGGTGAGGAATTGTCTTGGTCCCTGCCGCCGCCATCGCGACGGAGGTTGTAGGCCTCGCAGATCTGGACTTGATTGCTTCGAGGTCAGCATCGATGGCGAGGAGGGCCGAGTGGATGCACACCACGTCGGACTCATCCTGGAGCGCATCGTCGAGGTGCTGCTCGACGGGGTTGAAGCCATTGTTAGATGCGCTTCTCGGCGTCGTCTCCAAAGAATAAGCGAGGATCCCGGCGGCGATGGCGTATGCAACTTGCACGAGGAAGGTGCCGCCGAGGAGCCACGAGGCGTCGACGGGGACGAGGTGCCGCCAAGAACCGAGAGTGGAGAAATGGAGAGAAGAATGGGGAAGAAAGTGACCTGGCGGCAATTATATGGCTCCACTGCCACTCATCGTGTTGAGTTGGCCGGATTTGGCCACGTCAGCAAAACCACCGCTCCAAACCGCTGTGGGGTGTTAATTGACTGGATTTGACAAGTTTGGGGGGTTAAATAACCGGTTTTGTAGTTCAGGGGGTAAACCAGACTTTTCTGATAGTTCGAGGGAGTAAACTGGACTTTTTCCATAATACAATAGGCATGGTGGATATAATCAAATTGATGTATAGCTAATCCCAAAATATTTAAATAAATACTTAAAGTAAAATGCAATAATTTGAATCAATGTAGTTTTGGAAAATTGGGTTCAACATGGTCAAAGGTACAACTTGCCTTGCTATAGCAATGATGTTCTTATTTTATCTTCAATCTTCTACTTCCTTAACCTTCAGCTCCTTCAGACGATTCCAGGACTTCAACGTCTAACGAGAGAGATAGCGCAAAACAAAACAAAATTCAAAAAAATAAATTAAATAAACTCCAAATTGAAATTAAATAGTACTAGAAGGTAGATATTTAATTTATATGAATTTAGAAACTTGAATGGGTTCAATCGGAGTTTGTACGAGAAAGAACGAGCTCTCGAAAGTTCGATCGAAAAGGAAAATACTGAAAAAGGAAATGGGAGAAAGAAACTGACAGGTGGGGTCCACAGAATATTCCAAGAATATTCTATTTCAGAAATATTGGGAAATGGTTGAGTGTATGACATGTGGGACCCACTGATATTTTATGAATTTTTAAGAATTACAATAATTATAGAAAAAGGTAGAGAGAGTGACAGCTTGTGGGCTATTG
Organism: Phyllostachys edulis; assembly: GCA_036346405.1. Lineage (NCBI taxonomy): Eukaryota > Viridiplantae > Streptophyta > Magnoliopsida > Poales > Poaceae > Phyllostachys > Phyllostachys edulis. The sequence continues at coordinate 77,882 of JAYEVD010000061.1, read as the reverse complement.
GTCCATAGACCAAGTCCAGAGCAAGTGAGAGGTTCACCATGAGGTTCATGTGGCTAGGGTTTGACCGGAGTTGATTGACAAAGGGGTCCGCATGCAAGTGAGAGATGGATCTAGGGTTCGGTTGAGTAGATGACATGTGGGGTCCACATGTAAGTGAGGGGTGAGGTTATGATTTAGGTCTACCATGTGTGTGCTGACTGGGATGGACACGCAAGCGACACATGGGTAAGAAGATGAAGTGGCTACCGATGTGGAGGGTGAGGTGGCAGAAAGAGAGGAATTAAGCAGAGAGCAAAGGAGTTGGCCAGCGGCAAAGCAAGCGACGGCGATGGTGACCGGAGGCAAGGTAGGGGTGCCAAAGGGGCAAAAGGAATGAGGGCCATGCCACTACTACAAAAAGGCTAATACTGGACGCCTCATCGCAGACGGTTGACCAAAACCGTCTGTATTACATGCAATCATAGATTGTTCATATTGAAAACCATCTGTGTTACTAACTGCGCTAAAAAACGTCTATGAAGAGGTAATATCACAGACGGTTCACATTGAAAACCGTTTGTGAAGTATCACAGACGGTTCTAAACAGGAACTGTCTGTGAGAATTGCAGACTTTACAGACGGTTTTTAATTATAACCGTCTGTGATAATATCGCTATAGCTCCCCGATGAGTTTCTTCGTCGTATCAATGCCGCTTCGACTCCCCGATGCGTCTCTTCGTCTCACGCGCCGAATTTATTTCTTGTTTTATAAAACGGATCATCCGCCATCGAAGATGATTATCCCCACATATAAGTCTACTACTTCTAAAAAACAGAAATGGTTCCCTCTTCTGTTTCCTTGTCACCGGCATTGATGGCCTACCTGGCCGTACTGTATGAGCACCTCTCCGGCCGTACGTTGGTGAATGCTGCGGAAGAACATTGTTTCAGCAGTGTCTTCACTCCTCTGTCCAAGGATTTGCCGGAGCAGGTGATGGCCACCTTCTGTCATCTTGACATCCTCCTCCGCTATATCTTCCGGGTGATCTCCTACTTCTGGCGAGTTTACCGCGTCATCGACGTGGTCCTCCACAACAACGTTGCACGTCTCCAGGAGGCTTGTCGTCACTTGGACAGCTTAATCGAGGCGGCAGGCGACCGAGTCAACCAAGCCGAGACCCCTCAAGCATGGGAAGAGAGCCTATGGTCTCAATTCTTCTTGATTCAACAGTCCGAGGGTCTTTGGGAGACACTCGAACGAGCGCGTCTGTCGAACCCGGAAACGAAGGATCCCGAATCCTCTGTACACAGTTACAAAACGGGATAACTGGCTACAAGGCACTGCCTATTGTGCACCTTTGCCAATGGACACTGAAAAATCATGCTGCAGCCAGAAAGCACTGAGAAAACATGTAATTTGGCTACAGGACACTGAGCCGCTTATTTTATCATTTCCCGTCCGGAGGGAGAGAGAAAATATCCAAAAATACTAGAGTGCCCCTGTCGATCGAACCCTAATGTAACGCAACGGTTCTTCTCCCCGTCGCCCGCACATTATCCTATCTCCCTCACAGTTTTCTCCCCCAAATCTCTCCCCGTCGCCACCCCGTCGCCACCTTTCGGATTCGGCTGGAGCATGTGCTACTGAGGGTTGAGCTCTATCGGAGATGACGGCGCTGATGTCGAAAATGCGGCGCCTCAGAAGCACGGACTCCCCGTCGAAGCCTGTGAAGCTTGCATGGGTCCCCGATGGGTAAGGTTCTTCCTCATGCTGATTTGGTGTTGATCTGGTGTTTGTAGTTTAGATCTGGGTTGATGTGTGTCGATTTAGGGTTGTGCGCCGATGTTGCTATCTTCATTCCATTTCAATGTTCGTCAATTTAGGGTTGCGCTCTGATGTTGCTATCTTCGTTGCATTGTAATGTGCGTTGCGCTCTGATCTTGCTCTCTTCGTTCCATTCTAATGTGCGTAGGATGGATCCAGAGTGGCATGCTTGAGTAGTATGCGTGTTAGTTCTTATGTCGAGGTCCTTGATTTACGGTGGCGTGAGTACCATGTTAGGTGGGACATTAACCGGTTTTAGACGGGGATACTAGTTATTTTCTTGACTTCTTGAAAGATCTTGACGATGAGGTGCGACATGGAAGCAACCAAACACTTCTCGTCACCATTTGGAACAAAAGTGCGATAGATATACCGAGGTTGCTTCGACTCAAGACCTTTGCTTGATGCGTTTGACATGTACTAGGACATCGAGGCTCCTCTAGTTGTTAGTGTATCTAGTTCAAATGCATGTAGGCGGTGCAAGTACTAGCAACTGTCTTGTGTCCAACAGCCACCTCCTCACAAGCAGATATTGCCATCGCCTCGATTTGCCAACACAAGACAAAGCCGGCTTGCCCGCACAATGAGCCAGACCTTGCAAACTTCTTTGTTGGCGATGTGGACAAATGGGTGAGGCCGATGATCACCAAGAAGATTATGTGGGTGTGGATGATGGCGGCTTGAGTACAAAGATTTGATGTCAAGTGGCGATACCTCGCACCAGAGTATGTGCCGTGATGATGATCAAAGTGAGTCTTGATTGATGATGAGGTCAAGTTGTCGGCCTAATGTTCATGTAACTAACATAGAGAATCCTAACATAAATATTGGAGTTACTTTTGAGGATGGTCAATGTTTTAAGAGGTGTATAAGGCAATATCACGATTACTTAATGAGGTCCAACTTGCGCTACCTCGGTGAGGCATCGAGTCACCGAGCCCATTGCAAGGCCAAGAAGTGTAAGTGGAGGATACATGCGTCAAGGCTTCAGGATGGAAGGACTTGGATGGTAAGCTTTCTGCTTTCATAGTATACATCTTTTGTCATGTACTCATGTCTAATGCTTTCCTTTGCAGATTAGGAAGATGCCATACAAACATTCATGTCCAAGCTCTAGCCAAGTAGAGAGGAATTGTATGGCTACCAATGCATGGGTAAAGGATAGGGTTATTGCAAAGTTGAGACAGATCCTACAATTGGTGCTACACTCAAGAAGTTTTTAGAGGAGAAATTCAAAATCAACATATCATATTATGTTGTTTGGGATGGGAGGCAAATGGCACTGGATGAGATATTAGGTAGATGGGAGGACAGTTTTCAACATGTTTTCAGCTTCAAGGCAGAATTAGAGAGGAGATGTCCTAGCAGCATAGTAGAGATAGAGCATGAGCGGGTTGGCAACAAGATGAGGTTCAGCAAGATGTTTGTTGCCCTCAAGGCTTGTGTTGATGGATTCCTTAATGGTTGTAGACCTTACTTAGGCATTGACTCAACTGTGCTCACTAGTAGGTGGAGGGTCGGTTGGCATCCGCCACGAGGATTGATGGCCACAATTGGATGTTTCGATGGGCTTATGGAGTCTTTGAATCGAAAAGTCTTGAGAATTGGCGTGGTTCATGCGAGAATTTGCACCTGAGCCATTGGTTCACCCCCGGCTTGGTGATATCTACAGATGCGAGTAAAGGCATTGATATTGGAGTTACTAGGATCTTCTCCAATGGGGTTGAACATAGGGAGTTTATGAGGCACCTTGTTAAAAATTTCCAGAAAAGGTTTCATGGGGAGGTTTTTCAAAGGCATCTGTGGCCTGCCTCCAGGGCTTACAAAAGGGCCAACTTTGACATGCACTACAAGGTAATGGAGGAAGCATCACCTAGAGCCATGGAGTGGATTAAGGAGAACCACAAGCATCTATGAGCTAGGAGCATGTTCTCTCATCAGAAGTAAATGTGACTATGTCACAAATAACATTCGAGACATTCAACAACTGGGTGAAGCATGAGAAATCACTCCCTATTATGGAGTTGATGGATAGAATCGTGCAAATGATCATGCAGAAGATGTGCACCAGGAGAAACCTTGTCGACAAGTCACAGGGATTGGTAATACCCCATGTCATCAAAGTCCTCAATGCAAAGAGCAGAAACCTGCCATTCAAAATCTTCTATAGTCATAATTTCACAGGAGAGATTGGTGGCACCAATAAAGACTTGACTACTTGGAGGCATACAGTTGACCTGAATGCTAAGGAATGTAGCTGCATGGAGTGACAGCTCACTGGACTACCCTGCACTCATGCTATTTGCCTCATCTTGTTCAAGAGAAATGAAGAACTTGAGAGATATGTGCATGAATACTATAGTGTGGACAAATTCAAGGCAACAGTATGTAGGTTTAGTGATGCCAATGACAGACAAGCATCGATGGCCTAAGGTTGACTTGGATTCATTTGTCAGGCCACCTATACTCAAGAGGGCAGCAAGAAGGCCAAGGAAAAGAAGGTACAAAGGATGTGAGGAAGGAGGTTATAGCAAAATGAGAAGCAAGTGCAAGAGGTGTGGACAGTTTGGGCACATGATGAAGACATGCAATGAGCCTGTTGATGACCCAGATGCTCCTCAACCTGCACCCCCAAAGCCAAAGAGAAAGACTAGCAAAGTAGCTAAGAAAGTAGTCGCTAACAATGAATCAGATGCTCCTCCAATCCTCTGTCTGGAATACCACAACGTCCCTGGTCCAGTAACAAGGAGGTAAATCTTGTGTATTCCAATCTTGTAAGGTTCTTACTAGTTTGTACATGTCTATACTACATTGTAACATTTTGTTCGTCAACAGCCGGAGCAGTCCTGGGAAGCTAGGCAAGTCAATCTGAAGCAATCCTGGGAAGCTAGGCAACTCAATCTGAAGCAATCCTGGGAATGCTAGGCATGGATGGGAGAAGAAGGAAGACTTTTGTTTAATTGAATGTTATGGACATGTAATCCACTGAGTTCCAGTGGCTTTTGTAAGAGTAATGATAGCTAGTTGGTATGGTATGGAATATGTCAATGTGTCATGTAATCTGGAGTTGAACATGAATTCTGGACATCTCAATATGTCATGTAATCCAGTACTTTTGGTATGGAATATGTTAATGTTTAGTTCTGGTATGGTTCTACCATGGTTCTGTCATGTCAATATTGAAGTTTTGCCATTTTCTGGGTTCCTCATTGCATATACCATTTCATTATATTGTCAACACAATACATAGGGGAAATTCTGGGTTTCTCATTGCATATACCATTTCAGCATAGACCATTTCAAAGATTACAAGCCGAATATTGTCAACACAATACATTGTCATTTTTCGGGTTCCTCATTGCATACACCATTTCAAAGATTACAACCTGAATCATCACAACAAAATACACAGGGAAATTTGGTTCCTCATTGCATACACCATTCAAATGCCATGCCTAACATCTACATGCCTAGCTAAATCTACTTCTTAAGAGGCACTACCAGGATAGCCACAAGGAGGAAGACAATCGACCAGCCAAGCATCATCATCCTCTCACGCTGGCGACGGTTCTTGTTCACCACATTGCCAGCCATCCCAAACCTTAGTCCCTTCATCTCACCACACATTCCATTCATAGTATTCCTCATCACAGTCAAAACAGGAGGAATTGCAACAATAGAACCCTTCATTTCTTCCATGGTCTCCTGGACCTCCTTAACGGCCACCTTCAACTTGGACTTCCATGGAGGCCGCCGCATCATTAGGAATCCCAATGTCAAAAGGAACCAACCATTATCAACCAAATAGGCTTCAGACTTATCTTCCCACATGAAAAACTTGCAATGGTTCGGGAGCTGAAAATCAACCAATGTACAAAACCAATCAATTGAATCCGACAAATTCCAACACAAATGCATAACCAAGTGCAAACAAAACACCAAATACTACCCACGCCATTCTTCTGCACTTGAAGAACTTCTTGCGGATTGGAGCTCGTCCGGGAGGTGCGCTCCACCACCAAAGTCTGGCAAAGGGGGCACTGCACCAAGGGGAGTCTACCACTCCGCGAGTGCGCGCCGGGCCTCACGCACGCTGAGGACGAAGACCCAGAGAATGAACCACCCGCCATGCCTGGCGCCGAGCAACACCCAGTTGCCGCCAGTCACCGCAGCCGCCGCCACCGCTGCCACCGCCAACACGAGAGAGAGAGAGAGAGAGAGAGAGAGAGAGAGAGAGAGTCAAAGCGCGATCGAGTCCGGCCGGGTAAGGAGCGAGCGGGCCTAAATGGTCCGTCTCAACCAAGTCCGACCGAAGGGCAAAAAGGACAATTCCCATACCTTCTCTCTGCATTGCGGCCAGGAAATGATAAAATAAGCGGCTCAGTGTCCTATAGCCAAATTACATGCTTTACCAGTGCTTTATAATGGTAGCACGTTTTTCCAGTGTCCGTTGGCAAAGGTGCATAATGGGCAGTGCCCTGTAGCCAATTATCCCTTACAAAATTGATATCACAAACATATCACGAATTTCATTAATAATAAATCAGAGTTTAATACAACTGGGCTTGAGGCCAAATAAATAAATCACACAACAGAAGCAAAAGATAATGGTAAGCCACACGATGCGCCACAGGCAATCGTCTAGGGGCGTAGCCTAAGCGTCGGTGTCCTCACCGTCCTGATAGTAGTCTTCTCTTGAATAAAGATATTCAGCAAGAGTGAGCACAACTTCTGTGCTCGCAAGTCACACCCAATATTGAATTGTAATGCATGCACATGGTAAACAATTGATATTGGTAAGGTTTATTTGCATAAAGCGATATTTTCAGTTTAAATATTCATACTAATTTCCAAGGCTATTTTTATACTATATCTAAAATCAGATTTTAAATGATAATTGTATAATGTGGATAACCTCCATGAAAGGTGAGGGATACCCTCCTATCACAATGGCTAACCGCCCAAATTTTACCATAGGACTAACCATCCTGAAAACATCTGTTGAAATCATTTTAAAAACCAAAAACAAGTCTAACTCAAAGTGGCTTTGCTAGCATGTCCATGATCATGACGCCAGCTATTCGAATAGTTATTTACTCTGCAGAGGTGGTACAACTTTACCCACATGAGATAATTCATTCTTAATGTCGGCCAAGACACGCTTCCGAAGGCGTGTGACTGAAGAATTATCACAAGGCCGCTACGATGTTCTACCTTAAAGTGTTTATGTCCGCTAAGGTTTCGCTACCATTGGACTTTCCATCCTCCAGAAGCCCCCTCTTGCGCTAGGTGGGAATACTGTCCAATTGACACCCACACAACAGTTATACTGCGGTTGTTCCGGATTTCGCTGAAAAGTTGGGAACTTCTCCCCAACGGTTAGATTTGTTGGTGGAGGCTATAAATACCTCCCCAACTGCTCAAGGAAGAAGTGACACAGCTCATTTATCATCTATTGACCCTTATGAGCATTGAGCATTCATTCTACTCCCCAATTCACTCTTGCATTCATTGAAAGGGAGTTCAAGTGCATTCATTCTAGTTGATCTATTTTGCACTTGAGTAACGCTGCTTAAGATTGGTGATTTATTACTCTTGGAGTGTTGCCACACTTCTAGACAACTTACGGTAGCACGGAGATCTCTTCAAGAAGATTGTGAAGAGGCCCTGCAAGTTTAGGAGTGGTTCTTGTTCACCATCTCCTGAGCGGAGAAAGAACAACCATAGTGATCGAGAAAGGCTTAATTCGTGGAGCCACTTTTGAGTGGTCAAGCTTCCTCAACGTGGACTAGTGAGGAATTGCTATAGGAAAGGCACCTCTAGTCGGTTATCCTTGATCCTACAAGTGGTATCGAGCTTGGTCTCTCATTGATTTAGACTTAACCGTCTAAGAGAGAAAAGGATGGCTAGTGAGGGAATTGCTATAGGAAAGGCACCTCTCTTTGATGGCTCAAATTATGCTTATTGGAAAATTAAAATGTCAATTTATTTAAAGGCCATGAGTCCGAGAATTTGGAAAATCGTAAATGAGGGTTACGTCATGCCTCTTAATCCACTACTCCCCACGGAGCAAGAGGAGCGCAATGCTCATTTAGATGCCCAAGCTATGAACGCTCTTTTTGGCGCTTTGAACGCGAATGAGTTGAATAGAGTGAGCAACTTAGAAACCGCTCATGATATTTGGACCACCCTCTCGGAAATCCATGAGGGTACATCCACGGTCAAAGAAGCCAAATTACATAGGCTTCGGATTAAATATGAAACATTCATAATGTTGCCTCATGAAAATATCAATGAGATGTATTCAAGACTCAACAACATTGTGAATGAGCTCAAAGGCCTTGGGACTAACCTTCTTGATGTTGACATTATGCGTAAGATGCTTAGGGCTCTTCCAGACAAGTATAAGACCTTGGTGACACTCTTCCTCAACTCTCCCGAGTTGCCAAGGATGATACCAACGGGGCTTTTGGGCAACCTCATCACAAATGAGTTGTTCAAGAAAGACAAAGAAGAGCTCTTGGAGACATCCTCTTCAAAGAAGAAAATTACCGCTTTCAAAGCCAAAGCGGAATCAAGTGAAGATGAGGATGAAGAAGAAGATTCCAACGAGGAGTATGCACTCCTTGTAAGAAGAATGAAGATGGTCATGAAGAGACGCCCCAATAGAAGCTACAACTTTGATAAGTACAAAAAGGGGCAATACTCAAATGACAAGAAGCGTTATAGTAACATTCGGTGCTATAATTGTGAAGAAAAAGGGCACATCGCCTCCCGTTGCCCCGAGAAGAAGGATGACAAGGATAAGTCATTCAAGAAGAAGGAATATAATGGCAAGAAGAAGCTTTTCAAGAAGCTTCACAAAGATGGTAATAATGAAGCTCAAATTGGAGAATGGGACTCAAATGATGAGCTAAGTGACTCCGGCTCCGATGAGGATGAGTCCCCCAAGAAGAAGGGACTAATTGGCATTGCAATTAAGGAAGCTCCTTCACTATTCTCCACTCCTACGTGCCTCATGGCAAAAGGAGACAAGGTAAAATTGATAGTAATGAACCAACTTATGATGAATTAATAGAAATGTTTGATGAATTAAGTGAATATCTTGGAAAAGAGAAATCAAAATTCAAAGTCTTGAAGAAAGAGTATATCTCTCTAAAAGACTCTTTTGAGGAGTTAAGGGTAGCTCATGATTCTCTTCTCCTAAAAGATAATGAAAAATCTCACTCACATGTTGGCATTACTTGCAATTTAATGGATGAGATGCCTAAAGTAGAAATTACTTTAAATACTATATCCATGTCTAATGTTTCTACATCATGTGAAGACTTATTATCCATGCCATGTTGCTCAAGTGATGATTCAATTGCTAATTTAGCCAATACTTGTGATCCTTTGCTCATTGTTGAAAATCATGAATTAAAAGAACAAGTCACTAAACTAAGCAAGAGCTTAGAAAGATGTTTTAAGGGTAAGGCCACCTTAGACAAGCTTTTGAGTGAGCAAAGGTGCTCATTCAATAAGGAAGGTCTTAGGTATGTACCTAAGAAAGGTAAGAAGCCGGCAAACAAACCCACAAGGTATGTGAGGGAAAATGGTAAGTATTGCTACAAGTGCCGAAAAATAGGACATGTGCAACAAAATTGTCCTAAAGGGAAAACTCCATCTTTTGGTATATATGATTCATGCTATATACTTAGAAAATCTAAGGATGGTAAAGTAATTGCTCATTTTGTTGGCACTTCAATTATGGGCGCTAAAAGGAATGTCATTTGGGTGCCTAAATCCTTGGTCACTAACCTCCAAGGACCCAAACAAATTTGGGTACCTAAAAGAACTTGATTCTTGTTTTGTAGGTGAACTATAAAACCGGTGGAAAACATTGGGTGCTTGATAGTGGATGCACTCAACATATGACTGGTGATAGGAAAATATTCACCACATTCGAGAATGGAAAAGGAATGGACAAGATCACATTTGGTGATAATAGCAAAGGAAAGGTAATTGGGTTGGGTAAAATTGCTATCTCAAATGACCTTTCTATTTCAAATGTATCATTAGTTGAATCACTTAACTTTAACCTATTATCCGTAGCTCAAATATGTGATCTAGGACTAATTTGTTCATTCTCTAAAGAAGGTGTTACAATTTCAAATGAAAAGGATAACTCTCTAATCTTTAAAGGCTTTAGATTTGAAAATCTTTATTTAGTAGATTTTAGTTCAAATGAATCTTGTTTAAAAACTTGTTTAATGGCAAAAACCTCATTGGGTTGGCTTTGGCATAGAAGGCTAGCTCATGTTGGAATGATTCAACTCAAAAAGCTTTTTAAACATGATTTAGTTGTTGGCTTGAAAGATGTGAAGTTTGAGAAAAATAGACTTTGTAGTGCTTGTCAAGCTGGTAAACAAGTCGCAAGTTCTCATCCTTCCAAAAGTATCATGTCAACTTCTAGACCATTGGAACTCTTACATATGGATTTGTTTGGGCCAACAATCTATAAGAGTATCGGAGGTAATAGCTATTGTTTAGTCATTGTGGATGATTACTCTAGATATACATGGGTATTCTTTCTAGATAACAAAAGTGAAACCTCCGGGATTTTCAAAAGTTTTACAAAAAGGGCCCAAAATGAATTTGATTTCAAAGTAAAGAAAATCCGTAGTGATAATGGTTCCAAGTTCAAGAATACTAAAGTTGAAGACTTTTGTGATGAACTTGGAATAAAGCATGAATTTTCCACAACCTACACTCCGGAGCAAAATGGAGTAGTAGAAAGGAAAAATCGTACATTAATTGAAATGGCTAGGACAATGCTTGACGAATATAATACTTCCGATGTCTTTTGGGCGGACGCTATTAATACCGCTTGTCATGCCATAAATCGTCTTTATTTGCACCGTCTTTTGAAAAAGACTTCCTATGAGCTTCTTGTAGGAAGAAAACTGAATATCTCTTATTTCCGAGTTTTTGGTTGCAAGTGTTATATTTTAAAGAAAGGTGTTCGTCTTTCAAAATTTGATAGTCGTTGTGATGTTGGTTTCTTGCTTGGTTATTCTTCTAATATCAAGGCTTATCGTGTCTTCAACAAAAACTCCAGTTTAGTTGAAGAAAAACATGATGTTCAATTTGATGAAACTAACGGCTCTCAAGAAGAGCATGAGAATTTGGATGATGTAGGTAATGAAGCATTGAGAAGGGCAATGGAGCATATGCAAATAGGTGACATCAAGCACGAAGATAATCCATCATCCTCCACACAAGTTGAGCCTCTAACCTCCCCCACAAATCAAGTTCAAATTGATAAAGAGGACCATGAGGAAGATGATCAACCATCCAATCTACCACAAAGAATTCACAATGCAATTGCTAAAGATCATCCAATAGACCAAATATTGGGTGATGTAAGTAAGGGTGTTCAAACTCGATCTCGTGTTGCTTCTTTTTGTGAACATTACTCTTTTTGTCTCGTCTATTGAGCCAAAGCATGTAGAGAAGCACTTGACGATCCGGATTGGGTGAATGCGATGCATGAAGAACTCAATAACTTTACCCGGAATGAAGTTTGGACATTGGTGGATCGACCCAAAGAACACAATGTTATTGGTACAAAATAGATCTTTAGAAACAAGCAAGATGATAATGGTTTGGTTGTTCGAAACAAAGCAAGATTGGTCGCTCAAGGGTATTCACAAGTTGAAGGTTTGGATTTTGGTGAAACTTTTACTCCCGTAGCTAGACTTGAGTCAATTCGAATATTACTTACTTTTGCATCATGCTTTGATATTACATTATTTCAAATGGATGTTAAAAGTGCATTCTTAAATGGTAAAATATTCGAACTTGTCTTTGTTGAACAACCTCCCGGTTTTGAAGATCCTAAAAATCCAAATCATGTCTATAAACTCTCTAAGGCGCTCTATGGTCTTAAACAAGCTCCTAGAGTATGGTATGAACGCCTTAGAGATTTTCTAGTCTCAAAAGGATTCAAAATTGGGAAAATTGATTCAACTTTATTTATTAAAGTTTTAGATGATGATTTCTTTGTATGTCAAATTTATGTTGATGATATTATTTTTGGGTCTACTAATCAAGATTTTTGCAAAGAGTTTGGTGATATGATGTCTAGGGAATTTGAAATGTCCATGATTGGAGAACTAAGCTACTTCCTTGGATTTCAAATCAAGCAACTCAAAAATGGAACCTTCGTGAGCCAAACCAAGTACGCAAAAGAATTGATCAAGAAGTTTGGCATGGAGGATGCAAAGCCCATCAAGACACCAATGGCAACAAATGGTCATCTTGACTTAAATGAGGGAGGTAAATCGGTAGATTTAAAGCTTTATAGATCTATGATTGGTAGCTTACTTTATCTTACCGCATCTAGGCTCGATATCATGTTTAGTGTTTGCATGTGTGCACGCTTTCAAGCTAATCCAAAAGAATGTCATTTAATGGCCGTTAAAAGAATACTAAGATATTTAAAGCATTCGTCTAGCATTGGCCTTTGGTTTCCGAAATGTGCTAAATTTGATTTAATTGGACATTCGGATTCCGATTATGCGGGTTGCAAAGTGGATAGAAAAAGCACCTTGGGTAGTTGTCAATTCTTAGGAAGATCCTTAGTATCATGGTCATCCAAGAAACAAAATTCCGTAGTCCTATCCACCAAGGGTTTAATATGTTTCATGGAAGTTGTTGTGCTCAATTGCTATGGATGAGGCAAACATTGATGGATTATGGAATTAAAATTGATAAAATGCCTATTTTGTGTGACAATGATAGTGCGGTGAAAATTGCTAATAACCCTATTCAACACTCAAGAACCAAGCATATAGATATTCGCCACCACTTCTTGAGAGATCACGTGAGCAAGGGTGATATTGAAATTAGCCACATAAGAACCGAAGGCCAATTAGCGGATATTTTCACCAAGCCATTAGATGAAGGCCACTTTTGCAAATTGAGGAATGAATTAAATGTCATAGACTATTCAAATATTGTTTGAACCTTTGTTTCATGCATTGTATCTCAATTGATGTTATTTGAGTATTTTATGAAAGTATTTTTATTGTCTTTGATTAAAAATAACTATGATCATAAAAACTATGTTCATATATAGACATTAGTCTATTCTATGCATAATGATCCTTAATGATATTTAATTGAGTGCAAATCTAAGGATCATTTGCAAATAAATCAAATCTCAGAGAAAATCAAGAGCTGTTCTTGAAGCTCCAAGTTAATCGGATGAACCAGCGTTATACGCGCGGTACGACCGCATAACGGAACAACCGGCGTTGTAACAGCGGCACGACCGCATCCTTTGTATCCTTATCCTCTCAGCGGCTCATCCGTTCGCCTTATACGTTTCAGTTCTCTCTCTCTCTCTCTCTCTCTCTCTCTAGCCTGAAGCGAAAAACAACCCCCACTCAAATCCTCAAATTCCTTCGGTGATTCTTCGTTCTCTTGCTGTTTTCCGCATCTCTAGGGTCCAACTCCTTCAATCCTTAAGGTAATTCCTCAGTTGATTTGTGATTTTGCCTCCCATGGAACCCTAGCAGTCGGTCTTAGGGTTTAATGAAAATGTAATTGATTTCTGGTGTTCTAGTTGCGCAAAAATGGCTTATTGATATCTTGTGATGTATGCGCATCTGGTCTATGCACTCACACCATGAAATTTCATCAAATATTCCAAGTTCAATCTGCCCTAGAACTCGTCAGGACAATCGGACCATCCGTTTCTTGAGCGCGGAACAACCGCACTACGGTCATTCCGACTATTGAACGGCAGTTCATCCGATTATCCTGACAGAAACCAGAATGTTCAATTCTTTTGATAAATTCTGTTTCATTAAACACCTTGTGACCTCTCCTATCTTTGTTTAGATGCCTAGGATGCGAGGAGTAACCAGGAAAACTCATGGCTCATCAAGACAAGGAACATCAGCCTCTCAACCTCCTGAAGATTCACCTCGAGCATTGCAAATAGGAAGGACTCGTCCTGCTGCTGCTATTCATCAGACTCGCTCCGTTCGACAAAAGGTTGTGTATGGAAAAGGAAAAGGGCCAGCTCCTGAAACTGAATCTGAAAGTAGCTTAGAAGAAAGATCAAGTGAGGAGTCTGAGTCAGAAGAAGAAGTTCCTGCTAGGACAGAAGATGACTTGATAGACCCTCCAGGGACTCCAATTGATTTGCACCTCCTTTCAGCTAATGATTATGCCATCAAGAGGCATGTCAATCAATACCTTTTGAAGAATGACTCGCTCAATCCAAGATTTCACACTGTTTTTTAAGAACAAGTCTATGAGCAGCTTTATGGACGTCACAGAAAATTTGCAGATCACAAATGGATTAAGTGGACTCATATCAATACTTTGGACAAATACAGTGGGGTTTATCAGCTCTTCTACAATGTAGGTCTTCATGACCTTGTGGGAATAAAGCAGAATTATGATGACAAGCTCATTAGGCAGTTTTATGCCACATTGTATATCTCTCCAGACCTGAAGACTTTTAGATGGATATCAGGCACCAGAAATCTGGAGAGCACTAAAGAAGAATTTGAGAGAGTCTTGAAAGTCCAATCTAGCTCTTGGGAGAAGATCTTTGAGAGTCCTGCTTTACTAGCCCCTGTTTGGAGTAAGCACTATGATTCTTCTGCCAAATGCAAGCTGGGCACTATCATCGGACTTAAGTTGTAAGTGAGTATGATTAACGTGATTATTAATCATACATTTTACCCTAAAAGTGGTAACTTTGATGCGATCGGGGTATGTTTGGAACATGATTGATCATATTGTGGAGGGGATAAGGTTTGATGTTGTGGATGTGATTCTTCAAGGCATAGCATCCTCCAAGAATGATAGAGTTAAAAGGATTTACTATGCACCATACATCATGGCATTAATTATAAGGAAAATGGAATATCGTGGTAGTTTGGGATCAGCTCATAAGCCTTATAAACCACGAGATGGTATTCCTCCTCGCCAAGACATTGAGGATGATCCAGTTGATGTTGAGGCTCCTCCTGTGGTTTCTGCTCCTGCTGAAGGTATTCTTGCTCAAGTGCTTCAAAATCAGCAGCTCATTCTTAACACTTTGCAAGAAATAAAGGTAGAACAAACTGAGATTCGCAACAGGCTAATTCACATAGAGTCAGTTCAGAATGACTACTCTGATGAGTCCCATAACCGGTTGTCAGCCTTGACGGAGGCCTTTACTGACTTAGAGCAATTTTTGAGGACTCCTCAGCGGTTTGCTCGTCGTCCTCCTCAGTCTCCTAGGGCCCCTACTTCTTCAGCTGCTCCTCTCTTGGCCCTGTGTTCGTGCGAGTCCTGTGCTCCACTGTTTCAGCTCCTCCAAAGACCACCACTGAGTTAGCGACTCAGGATCCCGCACCTCTTGCTTGAAATCTCAGATCTGACACTAGCTTCTCCTGCTCCAGCTCCCGCTCAGGATCCGATTCCTCCTTCTCGTGACCCGACCATCGATGCTCTTTTTTGGTACTTAGATGCCAAGGGGGAGAAGAAGAAGATGTGAGAAGACTTAATTTTAGGGGGAGCTAGTCTTTTGACATATATGGGCTTTTATGGTTGATCCTTTTGTGCTTGTAATAGTTTATAACTATTGTAGAACTTGTTGAATGATGCGTATGCATATTATCTTAAAATGCAATCTCAATTATTGTCATATCTCAATCTTGCATTGCTTCCTCAACTTCATAAATGCAAAAGAGACTCATAAAAATCTTCACAAATTCTCTACATATGCTTGAAGATTATCTATCATTTACATGCACATGTTTAGGGGAGTCTTCCTTAAATTATATTTAACAAGAAAAATAACTCTCAATATTTATCTGTGCTCATTGCAAGAATTGTTTTACTTGTTAAAAACATGAAAAGAATATACACTCATAGTATATTCAAAACAAACTTTCTCACATATCAATTGTGTTGTCATCAATTACCAAAAGGGGAGATTGAAAGCATCTAGGCCCTAAAATAGTTTTGGTAATTAATGATAATATGTGAATATGGGATTAACGTGTTTATTAAGTATGTGCAAGGTTTAATCCCATTGATGGACATGTTGAAGTAAAGATGCATGCTAAAGGATAATATGGAGATTTACAAGGCTTAAAGACAAGGTACAAATAGTCTAGGATCCTTTTTGTATTTTACCGGTCTTAGGCGAATTGGTTAGTAGACCGGATTATAGGTTAAATGCCTTACTATTAAGGGGGATCACGAGTAGTAGCTTGATAGCTTGCTCTTGTGCCATATGGATCAATTTAGAATCATGCATGCATTCAAAATTGGACTTGCATTTGTTTTTTAAAGTCTTCTGTGCTTTTACTCTGAAATCGGTAGTATCGCAGGTATTTTAGAGGTTGTACCGTAGTGCGGTCGTACCGGCATTAAGAGAGCGGTACAACCGATTGCCCTTATGTGCGCCAAATGTTTTAAGCGTTAGATCTCGATCTAACGGCTCAAGTCAAGTGGGCTGTTCGGACCGCCTGAGTTGGTGGCGGTTGTGAATCGTTAGATCTCGATCTAACGGCTCAAAGCATGTGTGTCGTTCGGACCATCCTAACTGCAATCAATCTCAGCCTTCCACGTGTCTAGGTTCTTGTGTTGATCTGATCGCGTGAGATGCGGTTGTCTGCGGCGGCCGTCTGTACTTCCGATACCTACGTCGTTCAAATCTTGATGGCGGTTGTATAAAAACAGAACGTATGTTTTTCCTCAGCAAACCTCTCGTATACATTGGTCGTTCCGGTTTTTGAATCGGATGAACCACGCTACGGTCGTTCCGATTGTAATGTGGCGGTTGTAAATTTCCAGAGAGCTTGCATTTTCAGCTGTGCGAAAACCCTGTTATCGGATGAACCGGAGCTTTGTTTGCGGTCGTATCAGCTCCTCAATTCAACGGCTATGTCAGTGCATTAAATGCGTTTAAATAGAGCCATTACAGTGATTTGATCGAGGCGGTTGTACCGCAGTTATATCTTCTTGATTGTTCGGATTTCATTGAAAAGTTGGGAACTTCTCCCAACGGTTAGATTTGTTGGTGGAGGCTATAAATACCTCCCCAACTGCTCAAGGAAGAAGTGACACAGCTCATTTATCATCTATTGACCCTTGTGAGCATTGAACATTCATTCTACTCCCCAATTCACTCTTGCATTCATTGAAAGGAGTTCAAGTGCATTCATTCTAGTTGATCCATTTTGCACTTGAGTAACGTCTGCTTAAGATTGGTGATTTATTACTCTTGGAGTGTTGCCGCACTTCTAGACGGCTTGGCGGTAAAGCACGAAGATCTCTTCAAGAAGATTGTGAAGAGGCCCGGTGCAAGTTTGTGAGTGGTTCGGTGTTCACCATCTCTGGAGCGGAGAAAGAACAACCATAATGATCGAGGGAAGGCTTAATTCGTGGAGCCGGCTTGAGTGGTCAAGCTTCCTCAACGTGGACTAGTGAAGACTGGCAAGTCTTCGATACCACGAGAAAATATCGTTGTCTCATTGTGGTTATTTCTAGTCTTTACTCTTCCGCACTTATATTTCTAGCTTATTTATTGTAATTGAATTGCTTAGCTAGAAGTGTAACTTGTTTAGACTAAGTTGTTAATTAGCCAAAATTGTTAAATTGCTAAAAAGTTTAAAAACCTCCTATTCACCCCCCCTCTAGTCGGTTATCCTTGATCCTACACCCGGACAATGGTTGCAACATTCCCGGGACACAGTTGCAACATCCCCGAACAACGGTTGCAACATACTAAGACAATGGTTGCAACATCCTTGGACAACGGTTGCAACATCCCCGGACAAAGGTTGCAACACCCTAGGACAGTGGTTGCAAACATCTCCGGACAATGGTTGCAACATCCCCCGGATACGGTTGCAACATCCCCGGACAACGGTTGCAACATCCTAAGACAATGGTTGCAACATCCTAGGACAATGGTTGCAACATCCCCCGACAACAGTTGCAACACCCTAGGACAATGGTTGCAAACATCCTCGGACAATGGTTGCAATATCACCGGACAACGGTTGCAACATCCTAGGACAATGGTTGTAACATCCCCGAACAATGGTTGCAACATCCCGGACAACGGTTGCAGCATCCTAGAACAATATTTGCAACATCCTTTGACAACGGTTGCAGCATCCTAGGACAATGTTTGCAACATCCCCGGACAACGGTTGCAACATCACAAATCAAAACAATTATGAGTTGAGAGCTTTGTTCGTCTGCGATATCTCGATTCTACATAGAACGATTTACTTTGTTAACAGCTATTTGCCTTCTCCTTAATTTTTGTATTCAAATTGACAAAATAAATTATCACGTGGCTTCAAGAATTATTTTTATTTTTATAAAAAAGGTTACAAAGTTGTGAGCAGAAAAAAAGATCATATAGGCTAATGCTTTTTAAATGAAGCGTCAGAGGCTGCCGCTTGCATCGGACGTCTGAGTCGAATCATTACCTTACAACCATGTGTGTACATGCATGCAAGCAGCCGCAAGAAAACTGATGAATTTGGCTCCAATTTATGATATCGTTGATTTTGTTCCGGCGACAAGAAATCAAGCCGTGTGTCAAAATGAATTCTTGATCTTCACGATTTTAACAGATAAGCAAGTATCTCAAATAACAGCTCATGTCAACTTGGAGTTTTCTATGTGCTTGTGCCTAGGAGATGGAATCGGTGGGAAAAAAATTCTATGGGACGGGGCCTCTCTCCCTCCCAGGAGAGGCCCCGCCCATCTCTACTCATCTCCCTCCTTGATCCAACGGCTCGAAAAAAAGCATCACCATCACTCATCCCCGCCCCCCCTGATCCAACGGCTCCGGAGCGGGGCCTCAGAGGCCTCTCTTGAGGCCCCGTCCCAGAGAATTTCTTTCCGAATCGGTGCCATCTATTTGAGCGTATCCTGTGCCCACGAAAGAAAAACTTACGCAAGAAGGGATTTAAAGCTGATGCTTTTTAAATGAAGAGTCTGAGGCTACCGGACGTCAGAGTCGAATCATTACCCTTTATATACGTGGTAGATTCAAAAGACAAATCGCTCAAAATTAAAATGAGAAATGAAACAGTGGTAAGAAAAAAACAAAAGAAAAGGAAAATAAAGAGGGGGTTTTCATTGCAGAGCACTACACGCTAACACGTCACGCCGCCCTCAACCCTGAGCCCTCGCCGCCGTCGCTGTCTCCTCCTTTCTTCCCTCCTCATCCCTGACGGCGAGCAGTAGAGACGACGGCGGCAAGTAGGCTGCTACCGCTGAGTCCTGGACATGGCAGGGGTGCGAGCTGCCATTTGGCCGACCGTGAAGAGCTGCTTCTCCGGCGCCCTGATCGGCATCACCGTCGCCGACCGGTACGCCTCCGTAGTCAGCGTGAACGGCCCATCTATGCACCCCACTTTCGAGTCCGAACCAGGTAACCCCAACCGCACAACTCATCGGGGAGCAAGAATCGCAGCTGCATGTATCCAGGTGGACTGATTCAGAACAGCAATCTTTTCTAGGTGACCGCGTGCTGGTGGAGCGGCTCTGCCTCGACCGCTACGACTTCTCCCGCGGCGACGTTGTCGTATTCCGGTAAGGTTGCTGCCGCCGAGTTCTTGGTTGGTTGGTTACTTGGGCGTTTCTTGATTGCTGGATGGGTGGATAATGCAGTTACTGGATCTTGATGTTATTGTTATTTGTAGATCGCCGACGGACCACCGGAATTTTGTGGTTAAGAGGTTGATTGCGTTGCCCGCCGATTGGATCCAGGTCCCCGAGGCGGCGGAGATCCGGCAGATACCAGAGGGGCACTGCTGGGTGGAAGGGGACAATGCAGGCGTCAGTTGGGACTCGAGAGGTTATGGCCCTGTAAGAGATTCTATCACTCCAATGATCCACCGCCGCCGCCCATCTCGCTAGCCAAAACTGTAGTTTGGTGGCGGCGGCGGCATTCACATTCTTGCTGCCAAACGCGATGCAAAAGAGATGTCTTGTTATTGTGCTGGCATTGCTAAATCGCCATTCATACTTTTGGCCGATGCTGAGGTTCACTGGATCTGCAGGCTTACAAAAAAAAATGACTAGATTGGGTTGTAAAATTGGGTAGAAAACATATTGGCTTATTGATATCAGCTGGTGGTGCATGTAATCTTTATAACCATAGCTCATTTCCTCACCAGTCACCACGGATATGTTGATTGTTCCAATTACTTATCATTTACCTGCTTGGCATGCTTAGCACCGGACATGAACAAGTCAAGTCCTTCCTTTGTTAGGAGTGATTTTTTATCGTAAATGCATTTTGATCTTAGTTGGCATCTTATGTCACTAGAGGCATTTAACATGTATGCTTGTTAAGCATTTAACATGTATGCTTCTTATAAGTTGGAGCTCAATGACACAATGCTATCTCTTCATGCATGTTTGTATTCCTCTGTTTATATTATGAATTTTCCATTAGCACCTTTGAACAAATGCCTGATCTAGTGGAGAATTGCTAAGCAGAGCAGGTGACCTCATGGCTCATGGTCATCTTGAGGCAATTTTGGTGCTTTTATGATAATGCCTCCTCATCTGATGAATATCAGCATTGATGAACTAGAGCTGATCAGCATTCTTTTGGTTCATAAAGTACTAGCATGCTAGGGCAATGAAGTGCTAAACTTGCAAGCGGTGATTTGATCATTCAAATATGCTGTTCATCTTTTGGAATAACATTTTTGCCGATGTATTTTTATGGGATCATATGAGCCTTAAATAGAAAAAAAAGTCGCCTAAAAAGGGTATTACAGTGCCTCTTGACTTTGTGCTGTTTAACCATTTGCTGATTTTGATATCCTTGTACCAGAGTTTACCCGAAACAAATGCTTCTGGCAGCACTCAGCATATTTGATGTTAACCACTTATTTGCACGCTAAAGCAAAATAAGTTTCTAGGCATTGTAGTTTTGGTACTAAACATCTTTAATTTTGATATCTGCAGATTCCTCTGGGTCTGATGCACGGGAGGGTCACACACATAATCTGGCCACCGCATAGAATTGGTCGAGTTGACAGAAAGATGCCAGAAGGAGGGTTATGCACCTATGACTTTTTGAATCTCTTGTTAGGTTGGTTATCCTTCATTTTTTTCCATTGTAGGGCAGGATACCATTGTTAAATAGGAATAGGAATGGCAGAAGCCTCAAGCTGTACTGTACTGTCAAAGGCAGTGAAGTAAAGCAAGTGACACTGTCATTGAGAACTTCATCTCTGATTGTACTGAAATCAATTTCCCTGTCAGAATTCATTGCAGGGAATCTATGGTGAGAACTGAAGCTTTGCTTGTTGCAGGCATTTGATATGTATGTTGCAAACTTGCAATGCTGAAATCTTGCCATTCCTTAAAAAGAAAAAAACTCTGACATCTTGTGTGCGTGAATATGATTTACTGAATTCACATGTTGTGAGTAGTGAGCAGAAAGTGCTTGTGCAAACTTGCAGGGGCACATTATGCTGGTTTTCAACTGAGCCCTACCAAGTAAGCATGAACATAAATAAATGTCAAGCAAGGTTGTTAGCACTGTCAACTTTCTGATCATCTTCATTTGGCTTCGTGCGCCGAGCTGTGAGCTTATCCTTGGAGGTCCTTCGGAGACACCTTTTAGAAAGTGAGCCCCAGAAACTAATGGCTTTGTAATTATGAGCTTTTCACTCATCTGTAATTGAAACATTTTTATGTGAATTTTGACAAAATTGAAGGCTCAAAAACCGTGGATGTGTCATACTTTGGAACTAGCTTGACTTGTTACGTGAATCTATATCTGACAGCCGCGCACAGTATAGCTACTTAGCTAGACCTGATTGAAGATGGGTTTCTATGTTCGTTGCTGGGTTTCAGAAGGGTTTCAGGGTTTCCAATGGGTCTAAAACGTGCAACAGGTTTCAGGATTCGCATGGGTTTTAGGTATCATGTTTTAGGTTTCAGAATTTCTAGTTGGATTTTGGAATGGTAACAGGGATTTCAAATGGGGTTTAGGAGCTAGGTTCCAATTGGGTTCAAGGTTTCAGGGCTTCCAATTGGGATTCAAATGTGCTACAAGTTTTAGACCTTGTTTGGAGCGTGAGAATTTCATAGAATCCCTGTGGGAATTATATTGTCTCACGTGAATTTTCTGCATTCCAAACGTGTCTTTAACGTAGGAATTTTGTGGAAATTTACAAGAATTTCAAATAAAACATTTCATTTCCTATGGAAACCAGGAAATATTCCTGTGATTCAAAAGGGTTTTCAGGTTTCGCGTAGATTCCAAATTAAAGAGAAGTTTTTTAAACTGTTAAAGAAAAGGGGTTTTCACTAGTAGATTCGGTTGTTACGAACCCATCGGTCCTGACTCCTCAGTTCGATCCATGGATCGAACAAGGATTTCCTGCCTTCCCTCAGGGCTAGGTCCCAACTCCCAAGCAGGAAGAGTATCTGCACACACATGCGTTCAGTAGTCGCGTGCCCACGCTCCCTAAAATTTAGGTATCTACTCTAGTTATGCACTTAGGTCATGTATAATAGGTTTATATCAGCTGTCTATAGTCTCTGTCACATAGGATTTAAGTTGATATAGATAAAAGAGAATAAAAAGAGAGAAATATACTGTCTACATTCTTATAGCCAATTATATCACTAGAACCAAGGAAAACATTAAAAGATTGTGTATTGTCTACAATCCTGCAGCCGACTGTATCACCACAATCCATTGTATGAGCTGTCTTTAGTGCTGTCTACAGGTGACATGGATAGTTGCTATAGACAGCAACTGTTTGTACCATTGTACATGCCTTTATGCGTGTGCTAGTGCCTGCATCCATGTATGTGTGTGATCCGAATCCTCGGTATTACTACAAAGGCCCATTGTGTGAACAATATTTTTGTAGTGAGGTGATCAGCGCTCGGAGTGACTGTAGCAACAGTGCGATCTATACTGTAGCAATTTTACATGGTAGCATAGCACTGTATCGACTGATCTGACCTTTGATTTTCGATCGAGTGGTGGAGATGCCAATACACTATAGATCATCTGCATTAACTACTTCAATGCGGATGATCATTTTCTGTATGCGTGCGTTAGGGTGTACGTGTGGTGCGGGATATGTGCATCCTCTTTGTACTCAAACAAAAAGAAGGGGTCTTTCACTTCCGCGAAGCACACCCTAATCTTAATCTTATCTTAACTAATAAAAGAAGGGGTTTAAAACCCGAACTGCTCATGAGTCTCCCGCTTACTGTAATCGCCCACCGCTTCCCCTCCCTATCAGCCATCGCCCCCTCCCCTGACCTCGCTTTTGCTCCACATCTCCAGTCGGTCACCATTGTCGCCAACGACACGGAGGCGCCTAGCAGGGAAGGCGGCGATGGATCATGTTGGAGGGAGTCCGAGGGGACGGGAGTGGAGAGGGTAGCGATGGAGGGAGGGGGAGGGAGATGGGACGTGGAGCCTCGTTGCGCTGGCCCGCATTAGCAATGGCTCGAGTCCCGACCTCGCTTCCACTCCATATCTACGGATTGCCATCACCGTTGCCATTGACCAGAAATTGATATTTACTATACGGTTTGAAATCATGTTTGCTGGTACAACTTACTATCTTTTAGGACTCTGTTGCAACTAGGGATCAAAATCCCTACGATAACTGATTTTTCCTGGGAGCAGGTGAACAAAGATAACAAATAGAAATATTTTGAATTTGAATTTGCTTTTTTGACTGCATAATACCCTTCCTAGGTTGGTTTAAGTCTTTTTGTGCTAGATTACGTATTGTATGAGCTAAATATGCTTGAATTATTGTATTAACATGTCTTGGGCGGTTTTTTGGACTTGAAAAACATGTTGAATTATAGTATTCTCACATAAAGAATATCTATTATGTCAATTGTTGATGTATAAGCAATTATCACTTGGCATGATTCATTTTAATGATTGTTTGATCAAGGGTTTGTTGGTTCAACAAAACAAATTCATGTATCAACGCGGATCTGAGGACATACTAAATAGAGTTTAATATTAGGAATAGCCTATTGATCTCTGGTTTTTTGATCGGTTTTTCTGTTTTGTGGCTGATTTTTTCGGTTACCCG
Organism: Phyllostachys edulis; assembly: GCA_036346405.1. NCBI lineage: Eukaryota > Viridiplantae > Streptophyta > Magnoliopsida > Poales > Poaceae > Phyllostachys > Phyllostachys edulis. The sequence goes on along the minus strand of JAYEVD010000061.1, from coordinate 53,954 downwards.
CCGGTTACCGATTTTCAAAATTTAAAATTCAAAATTTAATTTGTAAATTTCATCTGATATTTTTCCGAGTTTTCTGGTAACCGGCCGGTTAACCGTACCGGCCGGCGACCGAGATTTCCCCCGTACCGGGTTTTCGATCTTGGCAACACACTGACACTTAACACAAAGCTCCAGTTCTGTCGTCTCCTTCCTTCCTTCCTTCTCCCTTCCTCCTGACGGCAAGCACGATCGGTGGCGAGTAGGACTACGACAGGTCGCTTAGTTTTGGACATGGCAGGAGCACGAGCTGGCCTTTGGCCGACCGTGAAGGGCGTGGCCGCCGCCACCCTGATCAGCGTCACCATCTCCGACCGGTACGCCACCGTCGTCAAAGTTCAGGGCCCCTCCATGCGCCCCCACCTTCGAACCCGAGCTAGGTAACCGACCACCCGCACAGCCGCCCCACCTTCCGCCCCGATCTGATTTTTTATCCCGCCAAGAAGAAGAGCCGCAATGTTCGCCAGGATGGTTGTTGATCCAGCGCGGCGATTTTTGCCAGGTCACCGCGCGCTGGTGGAGCGCCGCCGCCTCGACCTCTACGACTTCTCCCACGGCGACGTTGTCGTGTTCTGGTAACGCTACCGTCATAGAGTGCTTATTGCTTGGTTGATTACTTGGCATTTCTTGATTGCTTCGAAGCTGAATGAATTGGTTATCGTCGTTTGCAGGTACCCGGCCGACCACAGGACGTTAGTTCTTGACATGTTGATTGCGCTGCCCGGCGATTGGATCCAGGTCCCCGAGACGGCGGAGACCCGGCAGATCCCGGAGGAGCACTGCTGGGTGGAAGGGGGCAATGGGAGAAACAGTTGGGATTCTAGAAATTACGGCCCTGTAAGCCATTCATACTATGCCTCATTGCTTCCCATGCATTGCCTAATTCACTATTTCTCGCAAGACAACACCGCCAAATAGATTGGTGGTAGCAAACTCACATACTTAGTGCTGCACGAGATGCCAAAGAGATGTCTAATGTCTTGTTATAGTGTTTGTTCATCCAATGCTGCCGGCATTGCTGACGTGCGATTCCTACATGTGGTCAATGTTGAGTTCCGTTGATCCGCAGTTTTTTTTTAAAAAAGAATTATTGATGGATAGGTTGGGGTGCAAAATTTTGGTGGTAAAACTGGGCAGAAAACATATTTATGTGTTTTCATCAACTGGTACTGCATGTCAGCTCTATAATCATAATAGCACACTTCCTTACCACGGGTTTTTTGTAACAAGATGAAAACTGCTCCATTGCTTTCCATTTCCCTTCTCGGCATGTTTATCTTGCATTCCTCAGTTTATATTATACATTTTGTGCTAGCTCCTTTGGACCAATGCCTCGTCTGGTAGAGAAATGCTAAGCTGAGGAGTAGACCTCTTGGCTCATGGTCCACTTCGTGCCAATTTTGATGCATTTATGATATATTGTTCATCTTATGATATCAGCATTGATGAGCTACAATCTATATACTCCTAGTCACAAAAGTATGTCGTTTTGGACATCGATACGGTCTCTAAAACACAACTTTAACCACTAATTTATATTATGATACATTTATAAAATATAGTAAAATTATACTATTATGAAAGTTATTTTGAGACAAATCTATACATATCATTTTCCTGTGTTCAATCTAAATATTCAAAAAGATATTGTTAGCTAAAGTTTAGAAAGTTTGACTACACGTAACCCAAAACGACATTCTTTCTTGACGGAGGGAGTATCTACAAACAATGGCGAGATTAAAGGTATGTTATTCGCTTTAGTGATTGTAAATTCCCACAATAATCCTTAAATCACAAATAAAGAAAAAAATAGAAATTCTCATATTAATCGAGAGAAAAGAAAAAAAATCTTACATGCTGATCGGATGGCCTACATATATTATAACGGTTAGGATGTCATTTGGACACGTACAAGAGTGGAGTCCAACTACAGCTTACCAATCTCTGTATTTAGATTAGCTGGCCTCTCAGGTAACCGACCTCTCTTAAATACGTTGTGTCCACTGCAACTCATATGGGCCCTGCCCCAAACGAATACCTCAACATTACTTATTCCCTAGTAGTAATGCATCCATATCCAAACAATATTGTCATTATATAAGCATACACATGTAAGTAGATAGTGAAAAAATCTCATATTAATTTAAACAGAAAAAGTCATAGAAATTTCTCATTAATCGAGAGAGAAAAACGAGAAGGATATACATTACTTATTTTGGTGGGAGCATGTAATGGCGTTGATTAATTGTATAATAAATATAATTATTCAATCATAGGTCCTTGCGAATAAAATCAATCATAGGTATTAGAGTTGCATGACAATGTAATTGTATTTCCACATATATGTACACATATGTAGTATCTAGCCGCGCGGGTAATGCCACTACTTAATGTTGAATTCAGTCAATCTGCAGTTTGTAATCTATTATATAATAAAACCGATGATGTGTGGTTAACAAATCTCAGAAAAAGAGAGTTATGCTAAAAATTCTTGTAAAAAACAAAAAAATATCTATCCCCAATTTGGTGACTCTATTTACGATTGATCCACAGGGGTGCAAACGGAGTGGGTAGTTCCCGACCGAATAAATTTGGATACTATTCGGAGCATATTTTTGGATATCCATTTTTTTTTCCGGATTCGGATCCGGATATTTTTTGTCTGATTTGAATAGAAGATATCCAATAAATTCGGAACTATCCGGCGATTATCCGAGTACTACCCGAGCTCGAGCGACATAAATCCATCACTCCACCGCTCCTTGCTGCAAGATCCATTCCGCCCAGCGTCTTCATCTCCCCCCATCTCTCCCAAATCTCAATCTGCACGCCACCGTGTTCCTCCTCCTCTCGCCGCTCTCTCTGCTTCTAGCTCCTCTCGGCCCCTCCTGGCAGTAGCCGCCTCTGCCTTGGCCGCTTAAGCTGAGGCTTGCATTGGCTGCCCGTGGCGTGGCCTCCGGCCACGGCGTTGCCCTACCAGTGTTCTTGCCTCTTGCGCCGCTTCCCTCGGTGCCTCCGGTCTCTGGCCCCGCAAGAACCTGGTGGCTAGCGCCGCTTATCGACCACTCCCTACACCGCCGCCCTTCCTTCCACTCGGCCTCCTCTAGTCGTCGACGAGACGCAAGCCAAGCCACCACACGAGTCGAATCGGATCGAGGCCTACACGAGAGGAATAAACCACTCGACGAGGAGGAGGAAGGAGACGAAGAGGAGGAGGTGGGCCCCACGATCTGAGCACAAAGATCCCCAAAGAATGGTGGGGGCTTCATGGCGGCGGTTGGTCGCCGATCACTGGCGAGGCGGCGTTGAGGCACCGCCATGGGGCCATCACCTCGACCTCCGCCTGCCTCGGCGTCGGCCCTTCACCCTCGGTGAGCCCCCAACCTCGACCACACACCGTCCCGATCCACTCCGGTTGGGACATGTTAACTTTTCAATTATCGCACAAATGGCATGCTCTATCTTGGTTTGCATATGCTTTAGTGTAATTATTGGAAGCATGTATGTGCACTTCCATATTTTATCCTATCTTGAAATGGTGAGATGGAAACCAAATCGAGCTCTCAACTCTTAACTTTTGAGCATTGCTAGAGAAGTCGAGTTCTATCCATTCTATAGGATATCGGTGTATACCATGCATGATCCCATGCACACAGCAATTCAATATATGGGCCAATAGATCCGAGGGCGTCTCAAGATACCATGCATGATTAAGAGTGATGTGGGATTTAGAAGTATGAATTTGCCTATGCGTGGATTTATATGGCTTTTCCGATTCAAGAGACTACGCAAAGACAATGTGTTGGTTTATTTGTCATGGTTCAATTGTATTATACTCTAGTTTTGAAATCTCTTCACTTAGTTTAAGAGTATGGAGTTAAGAGTGGTATGGCTATTTCATCCATCCAAAGATTCTAGATCTAAACATTAGTGAAGATGCCATGTATCATTGATGAAGGAAAGAGGGTAAATTGGATCTCGAGTAAAATCACGATCAAGTGGTAATCTAGTCGTAACGGAATTGCTGTTTTGTAGCTTATTCAAAGATAGTTAAGCAAAGATTCTAGCTTGTCAGTCGCTTTTCCTCATGATTTTCGTCCTCCACTTTTGCCGTTGATCTCTTTTATTTGTGTTATATATCTTTTTACCTTTCAATGGTGACAACTTTGCAACTCGATTGGTTGACGAGTTCTTAGCCAAGTCAAATGTATCAAGGTGTGTTGACTTCAAGGTGACTGCCGATGTTATTGCAAAGGTTTTTAGTTAAACTTGCTATTGTTTGCTTCAAGTTTAGCAGAAACATAATTGTAACATCCTGATTTTCCAAATCCTTTTAAAATTGTAAAACAAAATAAAACTATTTTGTTTTGATGAGAATTCATAGTTGGTTCGTTGGAGAGGTTTAAGTTTCATGTTGTCACCTCTTCTCAGATGTTGGCCGTTCTCCTCCGTCTCTTTTGTGTTATGTTGGTTTAGACCTTCTCGTGGCACAGACCTCCTAGTGGTCCTTGAAGTTAGACCTCCTGGGGGCCTCGACCTTTTCTCAATTGGACGTGTCTTTATGTCCGACCTTTCTCTTTGAGTTAGATCTCTTTGGATCTCTTTGTTGGTTTGAATCTCTTTGGTTCAAACCTCCTCCTTAGATTTAGACCTCCTCCCAAACCTCTAGGACCTCCTATATTGAGATCCTCATCGCCAGACCTCCCATTGTGGAGATCCTAGCGATTAGGACCTCCCCGGTCGACTTAGTTCTTTGGACCTCCTCTCAAGACCTCCTTGAGCCTGTGGAACCTCCTTTCGTGAGAGCCTAATCGATAGGACCTCCCGTGGGTGAGATCCTACCACTCAGGACCTCCTTTTACAAGGATCCTCACCAGACCTCCTTGATGGGATCTTGGTTGTCAGAAGCTCTTGTCACGTGGACCTCCTCCATGTGTATCTGGACCTCCCTATGTCCGCACCTCCTCAGAATCTGGACCGTTAATACCTCCCTTGAGATCTTAATGTTCTGCACCTCCTCCTTGAACATCTGACCGTCAAGACCTCCCATTGGAGATCTTAACCGTCTGCATCCTCGTTAGCGATTCGATCGTTAGGACCTCCCTTGGAGATCCTAACCGCTCGCATTCTCCCGTCTGGATTTGATCCTCTGACGGCTCTAGACCTCCCTAGTGGGTGAAGTTCTCTCTTACCTTATGGACCTCCCGTTAGCACTTAATATTGGCCGTTGGACCTCCTCTTTGGAGATCCAAGCTGTCGAAACCTCCCCTTGACCTAACTGCTTTAGATTTGATCGGTCCCACCGCCAAAGCTTACCTATTTTATGTTTCCCGCCACATCGGTACCATGAGCATTTAATGCATGTCCTGTCGCATTAAATGCAGACCATGGAAGTGGCCGCTTCCATTGTATGGGGTCATTCTCGAGCACTATTGGTGTCTTTTCTAGTCTCCTCCCGTAATAAAGACACTATGTCCTTTATTATTTTTCTTTGACACTCCGTGCATCTTTTGCCTATTTGTCATGCTCACCAAATCATGTACGCATTGAGTGGTCTTTTCACTTTCTTTGACTATAACTAGCCCCGGGAGCCCTTCCTTGCCACCCTTTTCCCACATTCATTACTCTGGCTCACACTCGTTGGCTTCTGGAGAGCCTTCTTTGCCAAGAACATCGCCAGAGCACCTCTCTCCATCGCATTTTCACCATTGGAGACCTCAGAGAGCTTGGGCGTTGACCTCAACCGCCCATACTGCCTTCGACCTCCCCTCCACTCGTCACCTCTCCCTTATTGCTGGTAAGCCTCCTTGCGTCTGATCTGTTTTTACTCTTATCGCCACAATAAGAGGTTATGTCCCTTTCAGGACCTCTTCCTTTGGTTTCTCGGTGGAACTCTATGGCTACCTCAAGATCACCTCTCTGGACTTTGCTGCAGCGTTATCATTTTGGTCTTTTGCTAAAGCCGCCCTCCGGTCTTCCGTGAGGACCTTTCTCATTAGACCTCTTTCCAGTAAGTTGGGACCTCTCCCAAAAGACCTATTTTGAGTTTGTGAATGGCTTCTGTTGGTTGAGATTTGGATTTTCTTTTGAAGTTCCTTTGGTTCTTATTTGGAACTTGGTTTAAATTTGCCCCCTTTCTCCCGTATAGAACGCGAGGACACTGAGGAGCGTGAGTGTCTTGGTGAAGAAGACTCTCAAGACAAAGAGCAAGGCAAGTCATGCTCTTGAACATATTACACCCAATATTTCAATTTATTTATGTTCGCCAAATGATAATGCATGCCTATTTCTATCAAGATATTTTAATACTGTCTTTACACACATAGTTATGCCTATTTCCTTCATATGGCCAACTTTGACATCAACCAAATCTGTTGTCACCTTAGACAAAATCTGGTTGATACATTAGTGTGAACCAGAGCAATTGAAAACTAATGCTTAGTCTTGCCTAGACCAAAAGTACTTGATTTGGGGAAATCTTTACCTTCATGACCAACTATTGCTTAAAATGTTTTGACCATGGCATGGGGATGTCACGGGGGTATGAAAATATTGCTGGGGAAGCAAAGAAAATGGAAACTGATTTGGACTTGGGCGAATTGGTTTGCTTGGCTGGTGCAATGTCTATGTACGGACTCTATCCTAGATAAGGTGGAGGTCCAAGGGTTTGTGATTGTCGCCTAAGTCGATTGAGGACCGGTCTTTGAGCCGCCAATGCTAGGCCTATAATGGGCTATGCTAAAACCGTGCAACCACATGTCTCCAAGATGGGGTGTGGGACTGCCAATTAATTTGCAAAACTTCCACATGAGCTTGATCCATTTGGAGGTGTGGGAGGTCTTCTATGGCCTATGGTCTTTCATGACCTATGTTTTCCCACTGGTGCAAGAGGGGGCCCAGATCCTGCGGATTTGTATCCAAAAGGAGGCGAAACCTTAGCAAGGAGAGGCTGTGGTGGAACAATGCATTGTAAAGGTTTTGTCATGAACTCTAGACCTCTTACCTTTGGTAGTGAGAGGTGGCATTGACGGTTGCCGGATAAACTAGAGGAATCATGTCATGTGGGTAAAGTGCACATCCTCGGCCGAGTGTAAATCTATTCGAATAGCCGTGTTCGCGGTCATGGATATGCTGGTAGCGGCCACTCAGAGTTAGATGTTGAATTTGAGTTTCTCAAAGTGTTTAATAAATTGTTTTGGGATTTCTATCCCATGGGTTTTGGGTAGGGAGCCATGTGACAGGAGGGTATCCTTCACCAACTTGTTGATGAAAATGCTATCCAACTGAAAATCAAGTTTTGAAAATGAATTTTATCTATTAAAAACCTGCCTTGGAACTTAGTAGCTGTAATTGTAAGAAACCTGGCTTTATGCAAATCAACCATACTATGCCTTCTGTTGTACATCCATGTATGCATGTCATTTTGTTACTCCACGGGTGTGACTTGCGAGCACAGTGGTAGTGCTCACTCTTGCTCAATGCAAATTTTATCAGGAGAAGACAATAGCAGTGAAGAAGAGGACCAGACGAGTAGGTTGTGCCCTCCACCATTTTGCACGTGGTATAGTGGATGGACGTCTGCTTCCGCTCTTTTTGTAAGCTTGCTTTTGACCCAAGGCCACCTTTTGTAAACAACTCCTTTGTTATGTTGTAAATAAAGTTTATGTCGTGGATGTTACCATTCTTGTATACTTGTGAAGAGCTAGCTTGAGATCCTTGGGACTAGCTCAACACGCTGAATCACAGAGTGATCCCTCAAGTCTCACGACCTCCTCAGGTCAGGTCCGTCGACCTCCCCTGAGTTGGCCGTGGCAGTGAGGGATCTCCCCGTGACTTCCACTTCCCTTGGTGGTAATCTTGAGAGGTCCTACCAAGGCCTCAATTGGTGCTGCCGGGGGCAGATCCTACCCGAGCCTCGGGAGGTGCCACCGGACCTCCTGGGAGGTCCTAAGGGACGTCCTAGGAGATCCTGGGAGGACCTCTCGGGTGCCCTAGGGTGGGGTCGCCACAATAATTCATCCACAATATTACATAGTTGCTGAGCCCTTATTCATATCTCTTAATTCCTAGACTTGTTGGTACATTTTATGTGTGCTAAATATCTGAACTCATGAATATTCTTTTTTATATATAACCGATGCGTATGAGGTCCTTGCTCAAAATTGAAGACTACACTGTAGTCATACACCATTCAGTGGCATGGCATGCCTTCTGTTCCATCTGCAGATTGTGTACATATAAAACCCATTTTCATATACCTTATCTTGTTGGTTAACTGAAGATCCCATTACTAATTACCATATTTCCAATTAGTTTATTACTATCATTTGTTTCCTAGAACATATCAAACCTATTGGCTATCTGATGTTTTTGCACTTGCAAATTGCAATCTCCCCTCTGTATTGTTCCTATCTGTTTATGGTCTAACAGTTTACTTTTTTCCTTTTAAAACAGCTTGGATTCAAAATGTTCTTGGGTGTGACTGCAACTGTAACCAATTGGGATGCTGAGGGTACAAGTTGCAGCTTTGTATTGGAGGACAATCCTCTTGTAGACTTTGTCGAGCTTCCTGATACTTGCCAAGGCCTTCAGTATTGCAATGTGTTAAGTGCAGTTATTAGGGGAGCACTAGAAATGGTTAGTTCTTCGGTTACTGCTATACACTTTTTTTATCCTTTCCACTACATGCTGGACAATCGAAAAAATAAAAGATCAACAATAAGCACATGATAGTGTGTACTTTTTTCCTAGCAAATTGTGTGTTCTTGATATCCAGATTTTAGGTACTTCATGATGAATATGTCTACATTACTGTTATATGGTACTACCAAAGCCAAACCTGCTCAGATATGGAGTATTATGCTCCAGCGTTTTTGCTACTAATAGTGTTCTAATGTAATTATCTTTATAAGCTTATGATAAATTTAGACTTGTTTTCCTGGTGCTGTAGTTCTACTCCTATCAGTTCAGATTGTTTCTTCATTAGTTTATCTATATTTCACTACTTTCTGATCTTCATTTCAATACTCATACATCGGCAGATGTTATGATTCAAGTTGTTGACATTTTCAGGTTATGCACATAGCAGTAGCCGTAGAGATCAATTCAAGGTTTATCCCAAGTTTGCAACAGTTGCATAAGTCACTTCATCCAAATTTGTTCGGATAAGAAAATGCACTAGCTGCTATTCCACTTGCTCACACAGTGGAGAATGAGGAGGTATATTTATTGCTGTTTCTGTGGAAATCCTGTGCTGTTCGTGAGCATGTTAGATTGTTGGTAATGGATTGTGGATGTCTATTAGCTCTTGCAGTCAACCTCAATTTTGTTGATGGGTGTGCTATATAACTTAACCCTGTTCATGTGTAAAATTGTTAATAGGACACTTTTGATTGTTCTAGAATTAACATAAGATTAACCACTCTTCTTTTTAATCCAGATGACCTGATATTTCATATTTGTCGTTCTATTCACTTCGCTTCATGGCAGTGTTGAATGACCTGAATATGTGAATATGCCTGCTTTTTTTGTTTGTCGAACCAAGTTCAATTTGTATCTTGATTAAATATGTTACTTGTTTCAGCTGACATCATCTCTACAATTGAGTTTGATAAATCCAGCGACCATCTTGCCACTGGAGATAGAGGTGGACATGTGGTTTTATTTGAAAGAAGTGACGCCAGGGATGTAAGTATCACATTATCTAAGTTATGTTAGTTTCTTGCTTAAATCTCTTGTGTTCATAAAGTCAATGTATATGCAGATTGCAGAATGCCAGTCGGAGAGAACTTGAGAGACAAGATTACCCGATTGCTAGGCATCCTGAGTTCTGTTACAAAACTGAATTTCAGAGTCATGAACCTAAGGTATGTGAGTCTTATCGTGGTGATGATCACACTTTGGTCATGAATCACAGTGATCTGTGTGTCTCCACCATCATCGGCCCTCACTTTGATTGATCTCACTGCATGTTTTATTGCATGCTAAATTTCTGGAAGATCTTATGATCCAGCACAGGCCCTTAAAGTTGAAAGTTTACAATAAAACTTGCAGAAATCACATCATGGCTGTATACTATGTTTTTATCCTTTGTGGGAGATTACTTGATACTAAAAGGTGACAATTTTTCACTTTCCAGTTGTGCATGCTTACTACTAAGTATAATTTATCAACTGAGCTCTAGTTGCTTTGCAGTAAAATCCAGTTCATGTGTACAATTTGAAAAGTAAAGATACTAACATAGCAAATTGCCAATTTTGGAAGTACAGATGGTGTCTGCAAAAAACATGACTGTTGTGCAAATTTTTTAATACCTCCTCCATCCATGAATAAATGCCACTCGTAGAATGCGTGCAGTCAAACTTTTTACATTTTGTCCACTATTTTGATTAGGCACACCAAGAGGTGGTTCCCAAATATGAAGTATTTGGTCTAATTATAACTATATATATCTAATACACCTAGTAAATAATGGGTATTTCGCCAAAAAAACAATGGTTGTTGTGCAACTAGTGATGTACTTGGCTATGGCTATTGGTTAGTTGAATTTTGGACCGTGTGAGAGTTGCTACTTGCTAGTTAGTAGTTACTACTTGATTAACTAGCCCCTATCATGTACTTAACTACTTGTTACTTGCTAGTTATTAGTTACTACTACTTGCTTAACTAGTTAACTACCATCTGTTATCGTGTGATGTATTTAAATTAAACGTTAAACTACTAATCTAGTTGTATTTTGGATATGTAGTATGGTTGATTGATCTTTATTTGTGCGACATACATGGTTTTTGTTTTCACGTAATATCCGAATAAGTATTTGTGACCGAGACAATCCGTATTCGGTTCGGCATGTATTCGGTCTGTATTCGTGACCGAGACTATCCACATTCTTATTCGTATCCGGCACTGTCCGTGTCCGATTCCGAATCCGAGAAAAAAATATGGAAAATGATACGGGATGAGCGATATCCGTTCGTATCCGCTCCGTTTGCACCCCTAATGATCCACAACCATTATATATGATTTGCCACATATTTAAATTTGAAGATTAAGAAAGAGTCCTACATTAGAGCGCCACCGCTATAGAAGACTGAGTTGTCGCTGCCGCAAGTTCTCGCTGTGCCACCGTTGCCGATGACCTTTGGGCCCAGTGCGCCACCGCATGAGGTTGCTCGTGGTTCTCTCTCCAGGTCGCACTGCACCGAGCCCTTGAAGCCGCGTCGCCCGCCACTTGTCGAAGTTGTGCCGTCTCTAACCGTCGCCCTTGTTCCTATGTGCCACCGCTGTCGCCAATGCAATGTCAATGCCACATCAGCAGCCACACCACTGCGCCAAACCCTAGATCCAAACCAGTAGGTGAGCTTGGTCCACCATGGACCGTATCCCTGCCGCATGGACCCACCTGCTAGAGTACTATTTCGTAGACCTAGTTCATAGTAGACTCGCAGCCCTTATCGTGGACCTGGTCCATAGAACATGGAGCGACCTATCAGCCTCTGTTTATTTTTCAAAGATACTTAAAATCCCAGATTCCATAATATTAAAATGCGGCCCACTTGTCGCTGACCCATAACCTCTCTCCTCTGTTAATTTCCGAATTCCTTTCCGACCAAACTTCCGGAAGCCCTTTCTCCCTCATACGAGCTTTGAATGACCCCGTTCACGCTTCTAAATTCATAAAAATTCAAGATCTATCTTAAAGTACTATATTTAGTATTTTCTTAATTTATTTGATTTTTTTTTTGCTTTTGTCTTCGTGTAGAAGTTGTCGATCAGGAACACAACGAGAGCATTGAAGATCAAGGTCCAACAACACTAGAGCAAAGCAAGTTGTGCAACCTTGGTTATGTTGCACCTATTGTTTTACAAATGATTTTGAATTCTTAAACTTGCATGCTACTTTTGTATTCAAATTGTTTAACTGTTGGTAGTTAATACCCAATTGCTCATTTACTCAATCGTTGATTAGTTTGTATGCCATGATCCATTGTCATCCTAGGATTGGGAAACTATTTAGTCGGACATTACTTGCACCAACATGGGTTGGAAGTAGCATAGTGCTTAGCCATGCTAAGTATACTTGTAACATCCCAATTTTTCCCTTTTAAAAAATTTAATTTAAATTAATTAATTCAAAGTGTTGGCTTTCATTTGGAGTTCTTGCTTATATTAAATGTTGAATCAAATCCAAATTCCGAGTCTCAATTCAAGTAAATTTATGAAATCCATCCCCCGAATCTCAATTCATCTTCAAATCAAATTCCATCGTCATTCGCATTTCAAATCTCAAAATCAAATCAAACCTAAATTCAAACTTCTTTTTATTTTCTCCCTCAATTTCTTCTTAGGTTGAAGCCATTTTCCTTTTTTTCGTATTTTCTCACTCCTTCGCGTCGGCCCACACGGCCCATTTTCCCCTCTACCTTGCTTGCTTTGCTCACTTTGTCACGCGTTAGTACTGCAGCTCGCCACGTGCCACGCCCGTGTCTTGTGCACCCACGCCTCCCGCCCGTGTCATGTATGTCGTGCCCCCGTGCCTATCGTGTCATCACACCACCACCATCATCGCGCATTAAGTCCCCCTATCAACATGGCATTAACCCCATTGCCATTTTGTCCATTTCCAAACCAGAGCCGGAAATCTTGGTGGCGATCACGTCGCCCCCGCGTCGGCTCGTTGCCCTGACTTCGTCTATAAAATGGAGCACCAGCACCTTCTCTACCCCCTTCACACCCCCCTCGAACTCCCTCTATCCCCGGAGCATCGTCGCCGCCGCAGGCTTTGTCTTCCTGAGTGCCGGTCGCCACCTCGCGTCACCTTTCCCGCCACTCCGGTGAGGTCTTTGCCCAACCAATCGCGTCACGAGGTGTTCCGGAGCTCTAGCAACATATATATCACCTCAATCAATTTCTTGTTTCCCCGTAGTTTGTCGCCGACCACCATCTTCGCTAAATGCGCCGCCCCCATCCTCGTCCAATCTCCTTCTCTGGTGTGTCCCGAGCCTAGTAGACCGTGTCATCATGTGTTCTCAACCTTCCTCTTTCTGTTCCCCACCTCTATTCGGTTACTACGTCGCTGTGGAGCACCTCCACCGTGACCACCTTTTCCCCCAATGCTAGCACCATCACCCCGCCGCCTCAGCCCCTCTCTGGCCATCCCAAGCAACCTGGCATGATCCCTTCATGGCGCGGAGCCCATGCTTGTGTCGGTCTCCGGAGAACACTGTCGAGCCGTCGCCGGTGCCGGCATCGTGCTCCCATGCCACAACCGCCATCGGCCCCGTGCCGCTCCGGCCATGCCACCACCTCCTAGAGGACACCTCGTGTCGTTGTCGTTCCATTTTGGGCATCATCAGCCGCTCTCACGTTGCCGTCCACCATCGTCATCGTGCACCACCACTGCCGCCTAGCTATTATGTTTCCCCTTTCTCTTGCTCTCTCTCAATGAAAGGTGGTCCCTACCTATCATACACACACTCTCTGTTCCACTAACCTATGGGTCCCATCACGACCTCTAGAGGTTTTTCATTAGTTTAACTCGAAGGAATATTTCTCTCCTCAATTTCGTGATTTTCCAACCCGACAAACTTCCGAGGCTCGTTCTCTTTCATACGAACTCCAAAGCGCTTGATTCTTCTTCCTAAATTCATATAAATTCTTAATATATCTATTAGTTCTAATTTTATAATTTGGGTTTTATTTTTTGTTATTTATTTGTCTCGATTCTCGTGTAGAGTGCAATGTCGCCAAAGGAAGTTTGGACCAATCGGACACAATGACCTCAACTTCATGATAAAGGCAAGTCTCCTTTGATTATGTTGTACCTATATTTTCAAAATCCTGTTTCAAGTTTCAAAATTAATATGCATTGCTATTTACATAAAATGATGAGTTCAAATCCTAGGTTGTTAGTTAATCCTTACTTGATTATACATTCATTTGATGTTGCATCCCATGATCCATTGTCACCCTAGTGTTGAAAATCCACGATAATGATTACAGTATTGTTGGATTAGTTAAAATGGTAGAATTGCTTAGACAAGCTATGCTGGACATGAACATCCTTTGGGTGGGAAATTATTAATATCATTTATACAAATTAGTTTGATAAATGTATGGCAATATGTATTGCCATTAGTTTTTAAAATAAAATAAATTGGTGAAAATATATTTAGACTTGGGTGGATGGTAAGTTTAGGTGGGTGCAACTAGAGCATAAGAACTTGTAATGTGTCAAGTTCCACCCAAGTCATATTAAGGATTGACGCTTGTGACTATCCAAACTGAGCATTACCATAAAACCACATGTATAGAATGGGATAGACCTAGCTAAATAATTTACCGAGTCCAAGCATTAAGCTCGCAGCGGTAGATGGTAGGAGTTACCAAGGTTGTGCAAACGATGGTGAAAGACATCCATGTTTGTTGGGGCTTGCGCCGAGTGATGGTAAATGACGTCCATGTTCGGGTAGATTATCCCCCACAGCGGTGAGCTCCAGGTCGATGGTAAATGACGTCCATGACTTGGGGTTAAGCTGATTGGTCGAGCTAATGTAAGAATGAGGTATTGTAGAGGTCTTGTGATAGTCGCTTAGTCGCACACCTAATGAAGCGTGCCATGGCCGACATTTTATGTCGATTATCTCGTGTGGGTCAAGTTGTACAACCTCTATAGAGTGTAAAACTATTCGAATACTCGTGCTCACGGTCAAGGGCAGGCAAGTTGTGTTTTCACATGTTAGATTTTGCGATGGGCAGCTAGAGCCCCATCCTTTAAACATTAGCGGATAGAGCCTTGAAACTAGTGATTGGTAGCTAGAACCTTCACTAGTGAAATAATTATTTTAATTATTGAAACTACATTTGTCAAATGTGCTTTATGAAAACTCTTGAAACATAAAATATTGCTTTGTGCAAAAGAACCATATAAGCCCCATTTGTTAAGCTATGCATATGTATTTTTCCCAGGACTTGCGAAGTACTTTATGTACTTAGATGATACACTCAAAACAAATCTCGAAGCCTTGAACGATGCTAAGGAGGATTATGACTTCTTCGCCGATGGCTTTGATGAAGGTCACCTGGAGTACTAGGCTACGTTCTCTAGTCGAATGTCGGTGGATAATTTGATGGGCCATCGCTCGGAGTTTATCATTTGCTGTTTCCGCTACTGTAAGACTTGAGGTCATGTAAACTTTATTGTAATAAGTGGCCTTAAGGCTGGTACATTATTATTACTTTTATGTTGAATCATGATTTGAACTTATTATCAACGCCAGATTCATGTGCACTAGCTATCGATCGTGGATCGTGTAGAAACACACAGAGGGTTCGAATTCAAACATCTGGCCCCGACAACTGTAGGATCACTTTTGGAAACACCTTGATTCATCTTGATTAATGAATTATGGAATTGTTTATGATAAGCAAGTGGTAGTTGCCCTTGTTAAAATGTGGGCGTGTGGAACATTAATGTGGTGTTGTAGCATTGAATCAATGGGAGTCTTGCCTGGGTTGATTAAGGATTGAACCTTGTGTGCCATTGAATCGACTCTTACCATACAACCATATGTCTTGTATGAGATAAACCTGCCTGAATAATTTACTGAGTTCTAGCTCTAGCACGACCGGGTTGAGTTTAGGTATGGACGACCGCATGATAGGTTAGCCATTGTGCAGGTTTAGTTCCATAGTCATGCTTAGTTAGGGGTGGACGGCCGTCGGTAGATTAGCCATGCTAAAGGTTGTGGTCCATCGTCGGGCTATTGTTGGGACAAGGTATTGTAAAGACTTTGTTGTGATCTTCTTGGTCGGTATGCCTAAGGAAGCATGTTATTCTGGAGAGGTTACAAGTTGATCATACTATGTGGGTAAAGTTGTACAATCTCTACAGAGTAAAACTATTCGAATAACTATGTCCCCGGTCATAGGCAATACTTGGAAATTTCACACGAGGGTTAGATTTTGGAAAACAGCCTTGGTAGAGGATTTAGGAAACTAAGCTATGACTTGTTGGTACCCAAGATTAGATGTAATCTTTGGATGGGCGTAGGGTGATGCCTCGCCGATTTATTTATTTCATCTATCATTTACTTATCAGTTTTTTACTATCTATTTTCATTTATGCTTGACAATTTAGTTATCATATTTAAATGCAAATGTTCGCATTATGCAAAAATAAACCATATCAGCCATCCTTTGTACAAAGCCTTGAATATATATACTTGCATCTGTTTGCACAACTTGCTAAGTACTCTATTTACTCATCCTTGCTATATACAATGTCGCCGTTGGTCAAGATCAAGACTACGTCAACACCGATCAACTAATCCCTAAGGAGTGAAGAACGTGGAAACTAGGCCACGCTACCCTAGTCGATTACCTGTGGGCATATGGATGGGCTATCTTCAGCGTTATGTTTATTTGTCAGTTGCAGTTATTTCCTTATTTAAGCCCTACATGGCTAATAAATGAAAACTCCGACCATACGGTCTTATCATTTTCGCTTAATAATTTTTTGTTACTTTCTTAGTTATTCGTGTATATAGATGATATTTCATTGATATCTGTACTAGCTTGATTTTGGACTAGTACATAATATATAGAGGGTTTGGATTTGCATATTCGGCCCCCGACAAACACCCAGCAACAATAGTGTACAATCAAGACAAGTTGTAACCTTTGATCATGTTGAACCTATCTTTGTGAAAGTACTTTGTTTTACATATCAAATTGCATGCTACTTTTGTATCAACTATATTTACTGAGAGTAGTTAAATACCTAATTATGATTATGCCACCTTGATTACTTGTCTGCCATGTATCCACTGTCACCCTAGGTTGGGTCATAATTAGTTGGACATAATTGCAGTACCAACATGGGTTTGCCGTAATTATGCTTAGGCATGCTTAGTCATACATTGGGTTTACTCTCACATGATCAATTATATCAATTTGACTTAACGAGATATTGAATCATGGTGTGAAGCCACTGTTGTAAAATTTGTGTGTCATGGCATGGTATGTCATTGGTCTTGGTTAAACAAAACTGATTTCCTTCCCAGGTGAGTGATCGTGTAGTAAAGGGGGTGCGGTGAGCACATTGGGATGAGGCTATCTTGTCTGAGTAAATTAAGAACTTAACTTTGCGCACCATTGCACTAGGCCATACCGTACAACCACATGTCCAGGATGGGGTGAATCTGGCTGATTACTTTGTGATGTCTTGACTTTGGTTTCTCCATTTGGTTGGTGTGAGTGTTGGGAAGTCAGTTTATTCCCACATGACGCAAGATGGGGCTTCCGACTGGGTGGTTTAACCCTTCAGTGGTGAAATCTTAGCGGGCGGGATCGGGTTGAGACGGGGCATTGTGAAGGCCTTGTTATGATCATCTTAGGGGCACGCCTAAGGAAGCATGTCTACATGCTTAGCGGTATAAGTTGATCATATCTTGTGGGTAAAGTTGTACAATCTCTGCAGAGTTAAAACTGTTCGAACAACCGTATCCCCGATTATCGACAATATCCTGGAAATTTCACACAAGATATACGTTTTTCATAAACTTTTGGATGGTAGATTGGTTGGGAAGTGAATGGTTAGTTCATTTATTGATTTAATGCAATGGTCTACTTTATTTACTATACATTATCAATTATACTTTACAATCTATTACAATGTTGAAATCATGCCATTCCTTTAAAGGAACAAATATTGTAATCTTGTTCCCAAACTTAATACGACTTGCAGACATCACCTGTTGTTGTAGGCAGTGAGCAGAAAAAGTACTTCGTGCAGGAACACATATCATGCTGGTTTCAACTGAGCCTTGTAGGGTTTCAAAAACCGCCGGGAACTGGCCGGTATGGTTACCAGCTAAGAAACCGGATATGAAATGGTAACCGCTGAAACTGCCAGTACGGAACTGGCGGGTAGGGTTACCGGCCGAGAAACTGGAGTTAGCATGGATCCGGTCTTGGGAACCCCAGTCCGGTTGGACCCCCTGCACCCTCATGGCCTCATCACACCTTCCTCCATAGAAATTTATATTAGAGGCTAATGCATACGTTGCATTCATTAAATCTTAAAAAATTAAAATTCATAACTTAAGTTTTCACACTGGACCAGCGGTTTCGGGGCAAAACCTGAACCGGCCAGGTTCCGGTATCCAGCCCCAAAACGGTTTTTAGAACCCTACTTGTAAACAAACCAGAAGTCATAAATGTCAAGACTAAGAAAGCAAGGATGCTATATTTAAAAAAAAACTATAGTTGTTCAGACAAGGTCCATAGATGGTGTAAACTGAAGACATACATAGTAGTTTTTGAGAATCAACTGAAGATACATATTTGTAGAGGGGAATCGAAGTACAACTGTAAGTTGCAACATAAATGCCTGGTAATTTATTTAGAAGATCCAATTTATAATGTGCCAAATACGCAATGCCTAGTTTGATTGGCCAAGTTAGTCCACTGGCACTGGCTGCATAGCCTCAGCTTCCTTTCTCAAGTCCTCGAACAGCGCAGACGATAAGTACCGCTCCCCCAAGCTTGGAAGAACAGTCTGAAACAATAGTGTGCCGGTTAGTCTTCTGATATTTCTTCATGTTAACATTTTGATTCAATGTACAAAGATGGATATGTGCAAACTTACCACAATGAGCTTTCCCTTGTTTTCTGGCTTCTTTGCGAGCTCAAGAGCTGCAACGGTGTTGGCACCTGATGATATCCCCACCTGCATAAATTTATGAGGTGAGTAACAGCTCAATGTATGCATAGCAATTCAATTCCCCATTAGCCAACAATCTCATCAGAAATCATGTCTAGATTTTGAATATTATCTTCTTCATAACCAAATAACCAATTTTCTTATTTTTTTCCAATAGGGCACTAGTTCACTACTGATATAATACATAGACTGAAGATAGCAGAGGCAAATATTTCCTATAACTTACCAAAAGACCCTCCTTCAGTGCTAACTCTCGAGCCATCTTAACAGCATCCTCACCTTTCACCTATCATATGCTGGTTTTAGTTAGTTCTCCCTTGCATAGTATTTGACAAAAGAACAACTTGAGATTAATTCATCATTACCTCAAGAACCTTTTCCATTACATCCATGTCCAAAATTTCCGGCTTAAACCCGACGCCGTTTCCAGTGATGAGGTGAGGGCCTGCAATTAGGTTCATATGGACAATATTTGTACAAATGAATAGGATATCTAGTATGAAAAAGTAAATCTTTTACAGAACGCTATTGCTTACCTGGCTTACCACCATTCAGAACATTTGCTTCAGCAGGTTCAACTCCATAGATCTGCGTAGACACATACACAACATCAATTTTACAACATTCCTTACTAGATCTCATCAACACATTTAATGTGAATTTTCTGTATGGTCTATGTTAGTACCTTTGCGTTGGGGTTCTTCTCTTTAAGGTACTTGCCGACGCCCGTGACAGTGCCACCACTCCCGATCCCCATGACGAAAATATCAACCTGTCCAAGTGTGTCCTCCCATATTTCTGGACCAGTCGTCTCATAGTGTACCTGCCAGTTTTGATCAAAACCACCACTCATAAGAAACAGAAACCATTGAAATACTAAATAATATACTCTACAAGATGAAACTTATGGCTGAACCGAGCTATAGGTTGTTCACACGATAAGCTTTTCCCCAAATAGACTTGACCAATAAACATTTTGCAAATCACATTAACTAGTAGTCTATTACTGCACTCAGATGTTGTACATGGTAAAAATCAAGAATGGAAGACTACCTTGACATTAGCAGGATTCTCAAACTGCTGGAGCATGAATGCACTAGGATGGTTCTCATACAGCTCGGCTGCTTTCCTCACTGTCCCTCCCATCCCTTTCGTTGGGTCGGTAAGGACCAGCTGCGCACCGAATGCCCTCATGGTCACCCTCCTCTCAAGGCTGGTGTATGACGGCATTGTGAGTATGAGTTCATACCCTTTAAGTGCAGCCATGAACGCCAGGCCAATGCCCATGTTCCCAGATGTGGGCTCGATCAGTGTGGTCTGTTCAAGAAGCGATTTCGGGTTAGTCATAGATCCATATGCAGCTGTGATTGATTTCTTGTAGAACAACACTTGACTAATTATTCAACAAGCTCCAAATATGTACCAAAACGAACACGTCGAAGCACATGCCTAGTATTGTTGGGCATGAACCAAACAATCTTCTTCCTAGCACTACTCAAAATCTTGCGATTGTAATATCATTTTCATATGAAAATCAAGTTAAATGCTTAATGATTTGTGAAAACAAAATTCTTACTTCCTCTTAGTTGTTGGACAGAGCTTAATTTTAGTGATACTTTTACCTAATGCAGTTCTTTATCCAAAATTTCTAAATCACTGACCTTGCCTGGGGTGATCAACCCCTTCTTTTCAGCATCTTCCAACATCGAAATTGCTGGCCTGGATCATACAACACCCAACAAAAAAAATCAAGATCAACCATTAATTTACAACTCCAGAAGGAATGTTTCTTTGGTGACATATTAATCACAGATTCGTATAGTGCTTATGCATAGACAACTTTGTCGACAACGTATCGTATTCTCTCTTTATCCCTTCATCTGTGCAAAAGTGTTCCATGAACTATGGCAGGAGGCAAACTGTTAGTGCATTCCAATTGTTGTAGAGCACCAGTAGACTTGTACAAGAGCACACTAAAAACTTGTTTGGGAAAAGGGAAACATAAAAGCTTCGAGAGCGTATCAGTTTTAGAATATTCCGAAACAGAATAACACTCTGAAGATAGTGTTAGAAAATTATGCCCAAAATTGATGGATAACTTGTTAATAATTGTCTTTTCCATTTTTTATGCTAGATCTGGGTGTATAGTAACGTGTGTGCACTTGAGCATAATAAGTCTCTGCCACTGGTTCCATCACCACTTATCTGTCTACCAAAACTCTACAGAGTAACAATAACCCTTGAAATTTCCTATCAATTATGTTAGAGTTGGGACAAATTAAACAAAGTGTCGAAATGGAGGCCAATTTTGCAGCTTCACTTGGAAGCTTCAGCTGGCTTAAATCCTCTTTGTTATATATATATATATATATATATATATATATATATATATATATATATATATATATATATATATATATATATATATATATATATATATAGCTTAGGTGTTCTTTACATATTGTCTATCTTGTACATGTTATATTGGCCTTTGGCTCATAGGAATAGGATTATGGATTCGTTCTAGCAGTATCGAGCATTGAAACACTAATCCTAGCCAATCGAGTGGAGCAGTATCGAGCATTGAAACACTAATCCTAGCCAAACACTCCTTGTGCCTTGCCGCCTCCATCAACGCTTGGGACCTCCTCTGCTCGGCGTGCCTCTCTCAATTTTTTAAAAATAATACTTTTTTTAAAATTACAAAACTAGGTTATCATCTCAAAAATTACAAAATAGGTTCATATCGCCATTTCAAATGGCGGCAGAACCTATCGCCATTGAAATGGCGGCAGAACCTGTACAGGGGTAGGTTCTGTCGCCATTTCAATTGGCATTTGAATATATGAACTTTTAAATATAGCAAATAAACTCAAAAATTATAAAATTTTTTGTGAGTATCAGATAGAGTGTTCTTGCTTGTGTAATTTTTCATAATTTTATCCATTATGAATTTGTCTCTAACATTCATTTAAGTATACTATTTGTAGAATTTTTAAATATACCAAATGAGGTCCAAAATTATGAAATTTTTGTGAACGCTTCTTACATAGTGAACTTGTTTCTGTAATTTTTCAGAATTTTATATGCTATGAAATTATCTCAACAATTAAGGGTACACAATTAAGTACATTGTATTTAAACCTAAATTCAGAATTTTAGAGATAATTTCAGAGCATATAAAATTCTGAAAAAATTACACAAATAATTAAACTATGTAAGAAGTGTTCACAAAAAATTTCATAATTTTTGGACTTCATTTGGTATATTTACAAATTCTACAAATAGTATACTTAAATGAATTTTAGAGACAAATTCATAATGGATAAAATTATGAAAAAATTACACAAGCAAGAACACTCTATCTGGATACTCCACAAAATATTTTGTAATTTTTTGAGTTTATTTGCTATATTTAAAAATTCATATATTCCTGTCGCCAATTGAAATGGCGACAGAACCCCCCACTTGTATGCGGGGTTCACGCCGCTAGCGACAGAACCTATTTTTGCAATTTTTGAGATGATAACCTAGTTTTGTAATTTGTTTTAAAAAATGTATTATTTCAAAAAAACTTTCCGTCTCTACCTCGCTCACTTGCACCCTTGCCTCCTTTGTTCGCTCAAGTTTTCTGCCGTTGGATCTCGCGCCCCATCGATGGATCCCGCCATCGGATCCTGCCGCCACCGCCAAATCCACACTTTGCTCCAATACCACCGCTTGCTGCGTTGTTGCTTCCGCGCATAATTCCTCGCCTTGCCTTGCAAGAAACCACCACCGCCCTCCCATGCCGGATCTCGTGGCGCCAGATCTCATCGCCGGAGACTCCCCATGCCATGCCCGGCGTGCGGTGTCGTTCGACCAGATGGCGAGAAAGCGCTGAGAAGCACCACACCTCGGGGCCCATGCTCTAAGCCGCGCGTCGGCGGCAATGTGATGGGCATGTGCGAGTTGATGCGCAAAGCGGGGCCAACCACGCAAATGCTGCGCCGGCGGTTGCATGGTCCTGCGCTCGCGCCCATCTCCTCCGCCTCTGGCGGCTGCCGTCTGCCGCCGCCGCGCTTGCACGCGGCTTCTCTATCGGCCACTGTCCGATCCTAACGCCTAATCGCGCGGCGGCCCTTTCTAGGCACCGGCAATAAGTAGTTCAAGCCACGGGGTCTTGGGGCATCGCCTTCGCTCGCACATTCTCACTTGCTAAGGCGGCGGGGATGTTGAACAAAAATGATGGCCTTCTCACAAGAAGGTCCTCGCCGATTGCATTCTTCGGCGAATGGTGTGCACTCCACCGGATCCCACCGCCGCCTTGACCTCGAGATGCGCGCTGACCTCGAGCCGCCGCCTTTCTCGAGCCCTCACACGCCCCTTCCTCCGGGCGTGGCCGCCCGTCTCGGCGCAGCCTGATCTCGGGACACTTGTCATGCTCTGCCTCGGACCGCCGCCGCCGCGGCTTCTACCTCGGACCGACATTGCCGCTTCTACCTCGAGCCACCGCTACCGTCTAACTCTTGCTTCTCAGCAGTACTCGTCTCTGTCACCTTTCTCGTTTGGTATCTTCTCTTCGTAGATTTCCGCCACCTTCCTGGTTTGGTATCTTCTCTTCGTAGATTTTGGACTCTGGTACTTCTTTTCACATGATATGAGATTCTACTTTTCTCAGTTCTATGAGTTCCACAACTTTTCCTTCCACTGTTCAGACTGCAGATGGTAACTCTCTTCACGTTGTAGGCCGAGGTATCCTTTTACTATATAGCTTATATGGGCTTGGCAGATCACCGATCACGACTGTTGTGTTATTTTTGAGTTCGACTTTTGTTGTGTCCAAGACCACCGCACGGAGACTTTGCTTGGTGGTAGCCCTCAGCGCCATGATTCACAGTGTCTTCCGGAGCCCGACTAGATGCACATTCCTTCTACTGGTCTCCACCTACTAATCAATCACTACACCTGTCTATGTTTTTGTTGCGTTCTCTACTGCTTCCTTTACTCAGTGGCACCATCATTTGGGCCATCTCTATAGATCGCGATTGCCATCTTTAGTAGGCCGTGGTCTTCTTGGTTATGTTTCTTGTGACATCTCTTTACCTTGTATGGGTTGCAAGCTTAGTAAGCAACTACAGATCCCCTATCCCTCTAGTGATTCTGTTTCAGCTCGTCCTTTCGATCTTATTCACTTCGACGTTTGGGGTCCGGCTCCTTTCGTTTCGAAAGGGGGTCGTTAATATTATATGATCTTTATTGATGATTATTCTCGTCATACTTTGATCTACTTCATGTTCTCTCACGGTCAGGTTCTCTCTATTTACCTGAGGTTTGCCACCATGGTTCGCTCTTAGTTTGATTCGATCATTTGCGCTTTTTGTGCTGATTCTGATGGCGAGTACCTATCTGCTACTTTGCGTCGCTTTCTCGCTGAGCAGAGTATTCTTCTCCAGTACTCTTGTCCTGTGGTCACGCCTAAAACGATGTCTCTAAGCATAAGCATTGTCACTTGCTTGAGACAGCTCGTACTCTCATACTTGTCTCTTCTGTTCCACCTTACTTCTGGGCTAAGGCTGTCTCTACTGTTGCTTTCCTCATCAATATGCAGCCTTCCATTGCTCTTTAGGGTTCTACTCCTGTTGAGCGTCTCTACGGTCGGGCTCCCTAATCTGATCACCTTGATGTTTTAATTTGTATCCGCTTCATTCTTCTTCCACTTCGTGAGCACACCGAACTGACTACTTAGTTAGTTGAATGTGTTTTTCTTGGCTACAGTCTTCAACATAAGGGTTATCGCTGCTATGATCCTATTGCTCGTTGGATAAGGATCTCTCGAGACATCACCTTCGATAAGTCCAGCCCTTACTACCCTCGACCCTCTACCATCAGCTCAGATTCTCTTGTTGAGTCGATTTCCTTTTCGACTTTTCCTGACAATCAGTTTTTGACTTCTGTTTCGCTTCTATCTCCACCTTCTTCGCTTCTCTCTCATCTGGCTCCACCTGTTCTCTCTCCGTCAGAGTCTCCTTCTAGCTCTTTTGTTAAGATTCCATCATTTCCCCTACACTACTCTTGTCGTCCTTACCCTACTCCTCCAGTTTAGCATTCGTCTTTGTTGGGCCTTGTTCCCAGCTCTCTTTCTCCGTCCTAGGTGGGTCCTACTCCGTCTTCTCTAGCTAGATATGATCTTCGTGATCGTCGCACTATCAGGCCTCCTAAGCGCTATGGCTTCGCAGTCACTGCTTTTTTCTGAGCCTATGACCTACTGTGAGGCTGCTGCTCACCCTGAGTGGTAGCTCACGATGCCTGAGGAGATTGTTACTTTGGAGCGTACTAGCATTTGGGATCTTGTACCCTTGCCTACGCATTACTCCTATCATGTGCAAGTGGGTGTATAAGATCAAAACCCACTTGGATGGTTCCTTTGAGCGCTACAAGGCTCGTCTTGTATCGTGTGATTTTTTGCAGTAGCATAGTCGTGACTACGATGAGACTTTCGTATTCGCACTCTCCTTGCTGTGGCCTCTGTTCGACAGTGGCCCATTTCTTAGCTGGACGTTAAGAATGCCTTTCTCAATGGTGAGCTGCGTGAGGAGGTCTACATGCAGCCGCCCTCTGGGTATTCAGTCCCTAATGGTATGGTTTGTCGCTTTCGTCGCTCTTTCTATGGGCTTAAACAAGCCCCTCGTGCTCGGTTTGACTACTTCTCCTTTGTTTTCACTAAGGCCGGCTTCTCCGCTAGTGATCACGACCCTACCTACTTTGTACACATCTCTCCTCGGAGTCGAACACTCATCCTTCTATGTGTGGATGATATGATCATTACTAGAGATGACTCTTGGTACATGCCTTTGTAAAAGAGCGTCTCAGTGAGCAGTTTTTATATCTGATTTGAGTCCTCTTCGTTACTTCCTTGGGATCGGGATCACTTCTACGTATGAGGGCTACTACCTCTTCCAAGAGAAGTACATCGAGGATATCTTTACTCGTGCTTTTCACACTGATCAACGCATGGTGGATACTCGTATAAAACTTGGTGTTTTTTGCATATTGTGAGCCACGTATATGTTATATTAGCCTTTGCCTCGTTGGAATAGAATTATGGGTTTATTCCAACACTCTTTCCGATAGATGGAGGAGCTTACAAAGTCAAACTTTACTAATCAAAAGTGGACCAATATGGACCATATTCTCCACCAATCAGACCCCTCCTAATCTTTGAACCCCATTGCTCCACTTTCCATGGGCATGAGCCGCCACTTGTTCGATTATTTTTGGAAAGCGACGGGATTTTTTTCCCCTTTCGGTAGAGCAACACAACAATTCTTCTCCAACATTCTCTACAGGATATTATCATGAATACTATAATCCCAGCCACTAAAAATCGGTCCCCATCACAGCCCCAGTGGACAATGGTTCCACACATGATATCAGACCAGCAGTATTAAATTACAAGGACAGAACAAGAACAAGTAATTAACCATGGCGATTACGTCTGATTCTACTTGAGCAAATGAACTTTGTACTACTACTAATGATTGGCCGGCGATGATGGAAAATGGCAGTTAATCACCTGTCTTTGACGCTGAAGGACGGCTGCAAGAACTCAAGCTTGGCTGCAATCCGGGCCCCACACCCTTCAGTGACCTTGTTCAGGTACACCATTGGTGTCCGCCCAATCAGCTGGAAGAATAAATCAAAGCAATAGCTAAGGAGATGAAATAAATCTTCTGATGAGGAAGGAAAGGACATGGAAGAATTAACTGAAGAAGCTGTTGCATAACACAGGGTAAATTAAGCACAACACCTAAAGGCCAGGTTTCTTGACAAGCACAAAAGATTGTTGCATCAAAGAATGACACATAGTCATAGCAAGAGGTTTATCAATCAAGATTTGTGAAGAAACTGAAGAAGAAGAAGATATTATCACACCTGGGACGCACTGTCCCTGATCTTCAGCCCGGACAAGATGCCCGGCGACTGAATCGGATCCGCAGCTACTTCTTGCTGCTGGGTGGAGAAGAAAGAAGAGCTGCTGTTGCTGTTCACTGAGATTGCTCCTCCTACTCCGCTTCGGAGGAGGGATTTCCTCCTCATCAGCCTCATTACCATCCTCTCCATTCTTTGCTCTCTCTCTCTCTCTCTCTGAGGCGCACACGCTGTGACTTGTGAAGAGTGGCTACGACCAGTGATGGCTGGCTGATGAGCCGTGATTGGTTTGGTTAGAGTGAAGGCTTTAGCTTTACTTATGTAAGGCGTACGGAGAAGAGACAGATACAAGGGGGATGGATCTGGCCGGATCAGATTCAGCATCCATGTTCTTTTTTTCTGGCTGTCCTTGTGCAGTTGTGCTGCTTGTGACAAACGTGCCTTTCGTGGGGTTGCCATCCTTTACTAAGGAAAACGAAGTTTTTCTTTTCTTCTTAAGGATGCAGTTGATTATTATAGCCATCTTTAAGGACTCTAAAAAAGGGACTGTCTATTTATAAGGTGATTGAAATTTTTTTAAATATAAGTTATCTTTTTTATCCATTGAATCAATATCTAATCATATGACACATCTATCTCTACACAAATCTAATGATCACAACAAGTGACTTAAACTTAAGAAAATTTCAGGTGACTTAAAAATAGCAAGACTGTTCTAAAAAAATCCACATTGAACTATCCCACACATGTACAAGAATCTTGGGTATTTTTTAGATAATGGAAGAGAAAAACTCTCTCCTGGCCTCTGCATCGAGGATGCACACAGCCTATTTTATTAAAGAGTCACAAGCACCAAAATAACCAACACTGGTAAAAGTGGCATAAAGCCTAACAACCAACAGCCGAAAGCAAACCATAGTCAATTATTGCAAATCCTATGACTAAGCCGCCACCCATGAGAATTGAGGATTTGCTTTGCCACAACCTCCAATCTTAGGATTCCAGCCAGCATGTTCTCCTTCTGGGCCAATTTCTGAAAATTTGCCCAAGCACTCAGCCAGAACCCACATAATAAGATAACCTGCAAGGGATTAGTGACAATTTTTTTTGCTAAAAACAAGATCATTTCGACATAACCAGATAGACCAACATAATGCACTAGCTCCCACTAAGAGTTGTGACTTTAGATTTGTTGGAATATCGGTTAACCAATTCCCTAACATGTTTGCCATGCTCACAGGGGGAGATAGGTTAAACGCATATTGAACAACCCACCATGCAAGACGAGTAAAGGGACAGTTAATAAAAAGATGTTGAATTGTTTCCTCCTAAAAACAGAAACAACATTGTTTGCTTCCCCTCCAATTTCTCTTAATCAAATTATCATTAGTTAATACTACTCCTCTTTTGAGATACCAAAGGAAGATTTTCACTTTTAAGGGAATTTTAATTTTCCAAAAGAAATTCCTAATGGGGGCATGATAATCGCTTATTAACGCCCCATAGAAAGATTTTACCGTAAACTGACCAGATTTATTTAGATTCCACCTGAAGACACCCTTTTGAGAACTTAAAGATTAATTAGAAATTTTCAAAATTAACTCATTCCAAGCATGTAACTTAGTACCTATAATAGGTCTTCGAAAAGAAACATTTAAAGGAGTCGATCTCAAAACATTTGCCACTGTATCACCCTTTCTCCTTACCACATTATAAAGAAGTGGATATTGGACTTTCAGTGAAGAATCTCCTAACCAAATATCTTCCCAAAACCTAGTGTGCATTCCATTTTGAACCTGGAATGACCCAAAGCGAAGAAAATGATCTTTAATTTTCAAAAGACCCGACCAAAAATGGGATGTCCCCGGTTTATTAACCACCTATGAAAGACTCTTGTCACCCAAATACTTCCTTGTGAGCAACGATTGCCAAACACCTTCTTCATTAAGCAATTTGAATAACCATTTCCCGAGTAAGCTTTTATTTTTTGTGTCCAAGAACGCCTAGACCGCCATGTTCTTTGGGCGAACAGACTAAACTCTACTTAGTAAGCCTATACTTGCGTTTATGACTATCACTTTGCCAGTAAAATCTAGAACGATAATAGTCAAGTCTTTTGATAACCTCTCTAGGAACCTCAAAAAATGAAAACATAAACATTGGCAGACTGCTGAGCACTGAATTAAGAAGTACTAACCGTCCCCCTACAGACATATTTTTTCCTTTCCAACTACTAAGCTTTTTCTCAAGTCTATCCTCAACCCCTTTCCAATCACTATTCTTTAACTTTTTAAAGTGAATTGGGATACCTAAGTACCTGAAAGGAAAAGTACTCACTTCACAACCAAATAATTGTGTGAATTGTGGTTCAATATCTTTGGCAGACCCAAAACAAAAAATCTCACTCTTATAAAAATTAATCTTTAAACCGGATAATTGTTCAAAGACACAAAGAATAAGCTTGAGATTTTTTGCTTGATCCAAATCATTATTCAAAAAGAGAATCGTATCATCAGCATACTGTAAGATTGACAATCCCTCATCAATTAAGTGCAGAACTACTCCTGATAAAAGGCCTGCTTCTTTAGCTCTTGAAATAAAGATTGCAAGCATGTCTGCTACAAGGTTAAAAAGAATAGATGACATAGGATCACCTTGCCTAAGACCTTTCTGAATTTGGAAAAAAGACCCAAGATCATCATTAACTTTTATTCCAACACTTCCTCCCTTAACTAAACTTTCCACCCATGAACACCATTTGGCGGAAAAGCCTTTCATCTTCAAAGTTTGGAGTAAAAACGGCTATTTTACTTTGTCATAAGCTTTCTCAAAATCTACCTTGAAAACAATTCCATCCAACTTCGTTTTATGTAATTCGTGGATGGTTTCATGAAGCGTAACAACGCCATCAAGAATAAATCTCCCCTGCATGAACGCTAACTGGGATGTTCTAACAAACTTTTGAGCTACACCCATAAGTCTGTCAGTAACAACTTTAGTAAAAATTTTAAAGCTAACATTTAAAATACAAATAGGCCTATATTGCTGGATTTGCTTAGCATCAGCTTTTTTTGGAAGTAGTGTAATGATCCCAAAATTCAAGCTAAAGAGGGGAAGTGAGCAGTTATGAAAATCATGGAACATGGCTATCAAGTCATCTTTAATGACCTCCCAAAACACCTGATAAAACTTCGGCTAGAAAGCCATCTGGCCCAGGTGCTTTGTTATGATCCATCTAAAAAATTGCTTCCTTTACCTCTTTTTCAGTGAAAGAGTCTGTAAGGAACTTATTTTCTGTATCCGAAACTTGGGGTATATCATCTGTAACATTATCAACCATAGATAAATGATTGACTTCGGATGGTCCAAATAAACCTTTATAATAATCGGTGATATACCTTTTTAATTGTACATCACCCCGAATTATTCCTTCCTCTTGTTCGAGCTAAAAAATTCTTTGACGTCTATGCTTACCATTCGCAATCAAATGGTAATAACGTGTATTTCTATCCCATCCAAAAGAAATTTCGCTTTGGACCTCTAGTACCACTTAATTTCTTCTTCTCTCAAAAGATGCGCCAATCTCTCATTAGCGCCTTTTTTAATCTTAAGATCATGATCGAGACAATCTCATAACCTCGACTTTTTTTTATCTAATTCATCAATCAACAAGTTAAGCTCTACCTTTTCCTTTTTATACGTCCCACTGATATTTTTAGCCCACCCCCGAAGAAAACGCCTAAGAGCACGAACCTTAGTTTGCCAAATTTGTAAGGCAGAAAGACCACTTTTTTCTTTTTTCACATATCCGCCACTTACTCCCTAAATCCCTCCCTACACAACCAACCTAATTCAAATTTAAATAAAGTCTATCTTCCTCTAAAAGAAGCCGCTCTTGTATTTAAAAGTAACGGCGTATGATCAGATAAAGACCTTGCAAGAGCATTAACTGAAACCAAAGGAAATTTAAGCTCCCAATCTGTACTCATTAAGACTCTATCTAACTTTTCAAAGGTTGGATTATCTGACGAATTGGCCCAAGTATATTGTCTACCAGATAAAACTATTTCTCTTAAATCCAAATTATTAATCATAGCATTAAACAAGAAAGGGCACCTATACTCAAAATTATCATTATTTTTTTCACCAATGCCTAATGATATTAAAATCCCCCAAATTAAAATAGGAAGAGATTCATTTCTCTGAGCATGAACAAGTTCATTAAGAAACTTTTCCTTGAATTGAGATTGAGTACCGCAAAAATGTAAATGACCACAAGAACCCATTGAAAAACATCTTCTTTATTTTTAAAATGAAACTTTACATAAAAATCACCAGCATCAATAGACCCAATATAAAAAACTGTAGGATCCACCCCTAAAAGGATACCCCCGACCTACCTTGTGGTGGAGAAAAATGCCATAAAATACCCCGTCCACCAAAAAGATGGTTACGACTAGCCACTGAAAAGTCCTTTTTACCAGTTTCAGGAATGGCCATAAAATCTAGATGCTGCTCCTTAACAAAATCACAAATATAACGATGCTTAGCCAAGTCTCCTAGACCTCTGCTATTCTAAAAAAGACCTTTCATTTTGACTTTAATTTGATTGGCCTATTTTGATAACTTTTCTTTTTCAACCTCTTTTTATTTATCACCGAAGTAAAATCAGATTGGTCATCCTGCAAATCGCCATCTAAATCACTACAAAAATGGTTAAGATCTGAGATATCTCTGTAAGCTAGATTCTCATCCTCGAACTCCTCAACATCTTCAATTCCTTTATTTTTTAATCTTCCTACTTCTAGAGTCTTAAGACTGTTAATAGAACTACCAATCTCTACACTATCATCTCCTAAAGAAATGCCAATGTTAGCAATCTTTTCAACTAATTGCTCATCAGAAAAGGACATAAAAGAAATTTTATTACCAGACTTACTTGGATTGAATTCGAGATTACGAACTTGCGCCCGCCGCATAGCCTTTTGTACCAAGTCTTCATCACTGGACTGCTGCTTCTTAATTCGATCACTTTGTCTAATCTCCACGGATCGACTTCATGATTCAAGACAAGCCGACTTGCCCTCTAGTTTGGATGAAGCGGTGACCACGATTTTGTCCACCTTAACATAAGCACCTGCCTTGTAACCTAAGACTGGATTGGTAATTACCAGTCCTACAGGATTGACTTTAGGAACACCCGCCACCAATTGTCCTTCCCCAGAACCATCATCTCTAATATGATCGGCCAGCTCAGGGCCAGCGGTAGGAAAACCAAAAGAAGCACTTGGCTCATGTGCGATCGACCACTCGAGAACAGATGCACTGCCTCCACCGACCGCAGACACAAGATTTGGAAAGTCGCGCGGTGGAGACCTTGTCTTGACAACGGAAACGTCATAGCCAGCCGAGTAAATGCCTGACCCTTTGAACTCTTGCGTCGAGAGGCCACCACCGTCCGCAGACACATCAATCTTTACCAAAGCTGCAACAGAACCCTTTGAAGGCTCAAGCGAGACAAGGCCGCCACCAAATGAAGCACATTGCTGCTCCTTGGACCTCACCTCGGCAGCCAATAAAACATCCGTTGCCCCAAACTGAGCTCCTTCAGAAAAAAATCATGCACCCCATCATTAATGGTAACACCCTCCGGCTCGGAGGGCAAACCGGCCAAGACATTCATAGTACTTTGCCCTTGAAGGTTCGGAGTAGACATCCCATCGATATGTGCAATATTCTCAAACTTTTTTCTAACTGCCCTTGGAGTGACCCAGACAATATCAAATGGTAACAGACCTAAAGAAGTCCCCTTAGAAATTGAGGTAGACTGTCTCTCGCTGTTCTCAGGAGCATGAGATATCAGATTTGAGTTATTCTTCAATCTCTTAGCATCTCTATCTTCCACCTCAACATCTTTGCCTCGGCCCGATGAATCATCTCCCTCATGATCCTCTGTCGGATGAACTCCTTCGTCAACACTGTCCATCGCAGCCTTCTCAACTTTGAAGAAAATGTCGAAGACATATTCCCTGACCACAATCTCAACGCTAGAAGGAATGGCTTCTATATCTAGAACACCCACTAACATGCAAACCAAATCTTTCTTGCGAACTTTTTCCATGTCCACTCTCAAAGCTATACCAAGGATCGACCCAATAGCACAAAGACTCAAAAAGTCACGAGCTTCAAAAGGTACTTCCAGAACCCGAACCCATACCTTCTGAAGTTGAAACTTAGGCTTAGGCTTCAAATTCCATTCCTCGAAATGCATCACCACTTTATGCTCCTTCACGTGTACTTCGCCTATAGCCGCCATACGAAGCATATCAAGCCTGGTTTGAAAATGCACTAAAAAAAGCATTGTCACCTTGAACCTCCACCTGCGGCTGCCAATTCGTTGGAATTAGTCTTTTCAGTTATGCAATCAGGAGGTCTGCTGATAGTTGATCACCAATTATCTTAACCAGCCCTATCTTATTAATCTCTTTCTTCAATTTCTTGGACCCAGATGTTGGGATGTGATAAAACCCCAACCCATCAGCACCGAACCCACACAAGCTAGCGACAGGTCTCGGCATCAGCAACAATGGGCACTTATTTGCTAAATAATCATCGCCCTCACAAATATCACACAATAAAATTGCATTGCAACTTGCTATTCCATATCCCTTCTCTTTGCATCGAAAGCAGACAACATTGGAAACAATACCTGCGGAACTTGTGTTGACAAGGAAGTCCCCACCAACTCTGCCACGACCTCGACCTCTGCTGCCGCTTCCGGCCCTCTCTCGGCCATTGTTAAACACCCGAGCTTAATGCTGATTAGGATTAATGCCTCCAACACTAAAAACTGAAAAGCTTCGATGCTCACCGAAAGCACCGCCTTGCCTGCAGCCTGCCCACCAACACCTCCATAGACTGAAAACTGTCCAGCACCTTTATTGTCTTTGAGTCTTACCACCACCGAAGCCAACCTGCTCGCCAGAACCAATGTTAACAGGAATCTGACCAGCGCCACCTCTACCCGGGACATGCGCACCACCAGAGGCAGCAACACCGACATGCCCAACAGCATGTCCTCCAAGGCTACCAGCGACGCCCCTGCCTGGTTGAAGTCTTCCCCCACGAACAGAAACATTGCCACCGCCGCCTGTTGAAAGCATCCCACCAAAGGCAACAGCACCCCGAGACTCAGCCGCCTGGCCTCCTGCGCTGCCAGCACCGCCGCTATCAGATTGGTGACTCCCATCCAATCCGTCCTCGCCAACAATCCCATCTGCCGATCCCATCCGCTCGCCCCTCCGAAGAAAGACTGACCACCGCAGAAGCCAACCGCAGATACTTTCGCGTGATCCCGCCCAGGCACCATACCGCTGGGATGAGACAGAGCCACCAAACTCCGATCCCCACGAGCTGTTTACAGTAATTAGTTACATAAAAAATCAAACCGATTGGATGAAATAATGGTGCAAATACTTGAGGTTGAGGAGCTGTTCAAGATAGTAAGCAATAGTTTGATAAAATAACTTGAGAGAAGATATTAAATTGTTCAGTTTTTCAGCCGAAGTATATTGGCGTTGTTATTTTATAGTTGTGCGCAAAATAATTCAGATTGTGTTACTCCGGTTATGTCCAATCTGAATATGTGATTACTGACTTGGGATGGTGCCCAAAATAATTCAAATTGTGTTACTCCAGTTATGTGCAATCTGAATATCTGATTACTGAC
This sequence comes from Phyllostachys edulis, assembly GCA_036346405.1. Taxonomy (NCBI): domain Eukaryota; kingdom Viridiplantae; phylum Streptophyta; class Magnoliopsida; order Poales; family Poaceae; genus Phyllostachys; species Phyllostachys edulis. The sequence continues at coordinate 19,554 of JAYEVD010000061.1, read as the reverse complement.
TTCGATGGTTGGAATATGTGATATTACATTATTACTGAGTTTGCTAATGATGGGATTAAGTCATTACAGATATGCTGTCTGGAATTGACATGTAAAGCAAAAAAAAGTGCATATATAGTATTTTATATTCCGTTGCAACGTACAGGCACAAGACTAATACTATTAATTGCACAGTTGCATACGAACAAAGGACGTTAGTAGCTCCAATGTTGCCGGCAAGTCAAGAGCATCTAACCAAATTACGTCATTTTCGGATGACGGATCACCACATTCGTTTTTCGATTAAAGTTTCGGCAGATCCTATAAGGCTACAAACAAACAGATGAGGTACAAAGGCATTTCACATTTATTTTTATTTTTTCATGGGTAAGGTTATATAGTGAAGAATTTTTTTTTGAAGATGTCAATCTGGTCAAAATTTCTGAATCATGTTATGGACTTTGGTCTTTGGAACTATGGAATCTCCACCTCCACATGTTCCAATCTTGCATTAAATATTTTCTCCCAAGTCGCTATGGCAGAATCTCATATAAAATACTCCTTCCGTCTAAACTTATAGGATGGATTTTGTATTGCACACAGACTAAGAAGATATTAAAAATGTCTAAATTACCCCTAATTATTATCTCTAAGTATTATATTCAATGCATGCAGGTAGAAAATACAAAGTAAAACTGAATATTTATTAGGGATATAGAGGAACAACATACTTATTTTGCATATGCGCTATATTTGTTGACAAGACCACTAAAAAAAAGGAAGAATTGATTATTTACCCCATCACTTAGATACTCCCTCCGTTTATAAACACATGACGTTTGACTAAGCGTGTAGTCAAATTTATCTAACTTTGATTAATAATATATGAAAAACTATTTATATTGATCATGAGTGAATAGTATCATTAGATTTGTCATGATAAATATTTTTATAATATAATAATTTTGTAATTTTTACTAATAAAATCATATAAAAAGTAATGGTGAAAGTTATATAAGTTTGACTGCACGTTTGGTCAAACGTCATGTATTTATGAATGGAGGAAGTAGCTTTTAAGAATATACCTTTATTCCTGTTGTAATTGTTTTAATACCCTTCTTTTAGTTAGAACCTTGATAAAATATCATGTTTACATTATTTTATTAATATCCTTTGTTTTTCCTTCTAGCCACGCCGAAAAGTCCGAATACCCTCACTACTCCATCGCTTTGTCTCTCGTCTCCGCGATTCGGCGAAAGCCTCATGACCAGACACACATCAAGTTGACATTTCTATACATAACCTGATTGAGTGCAAAAAATGTCCATGAGGCGATCCTCTTGCTGCGGGTTCAATTTGTCTGCTGTTAAGATCCTCTGTTGTAGTAGCAACCAAATGAATAATTAACATTTGTTTTCGGAGTTTAATCTAGAAAATGTGGGTGTTGCTTCATGTCACAACTCGCAAGCAACAATGTGAAACAGGAATCCAATTTTACTACACTATTTTTGGGAACAAAACTCTGCAGCAAGAGCATCAAGAACCCTATGGAAGCTGCTAAACCTGGAGCTCACGACGTCGACCTCGATGCCAAGCCCCCTCACGACGTCGGCGGTGGCCCGCCCGTCTTGCGGCCACGACCATGTTAAACCACCGCGCCTCAAGACGCCGCCTCCTCCACCGTGGCGTCCACCCTGAGCGGGTTGCTCCTCCGCCTCGGCAAGAACCAACAACGGCGGGCCTAGAGTGGGCATTGGGTCGCGTCTGCCCGACCCCCAGCCCACCGTGCCGGGTCGCATCGTCGTCTTGCGCTCGGCCATCATCTCGCCGTCAGTTCTTGCGTCTTGCCCTTTCGCCCTCCGGCCAGGCCGAGCACGCCCAAAGCCGTCGTGCGAGTGGTCGTGTGCGATCAAGCCCGGCCCAAAATAACTATAGATAGCGGGGCGGCGATGGTGGCGGTAACGCCATCTTCATTCCTCTCGGCGAGGAGAGCCGGAGAGGAGGAAGGCGGCGGGAGAGAGAGGCCGGGAGAGGAGGGAAAAGGTGCTTGGGGAGGAACCGAGGTGGAGGGCCGGAGGTGGTGTGTAGGATTGAGGATATGGATTAGTCGGGATGGGGTTAGGCTTGGGCCAGCCGTGAGGGAAGAACGAGTTGGGCCAGCTACCAGTAGGGAGGGATAGGATTGGGCCAGGCCGGAGGAGGATAGGAGGATTGGGCTTTTTTCGTGCCATGCCGGCCCAAGCACGGCCCAAATGGTCGTCTTGCGTCTTGCGTCTAAGCCGAACGCATTCTCGAGCCCAACCCGGGCCGGTGTTAGTCTGCGTCTTGGCCCGGCGCTGAGCAGCGTCTTGCTGAGGCTTAGATGCGTAGACCGTGCCATCTTGATCGTGCCGCCAGCCCCGAAAAGCCCTTAAGCCCAAGTCCCACTCTACCCGGCCAACATGTGGTATCTGTGCACAAGACGCCACACCCACCGCCTCGGCCGGCCGAGGAAGTCGAACACGACGGGTAGTTCATGGAGGTCGACAACGTTAGGGATGGGGTAGACACACCTGGCCGGGTCCGTGCCCAGCGCCTCAAAGAGGCCGACCGAGGGGACGTCCGGGACAAGGACGGCTATCCTTCCGGCGTCAAGGCAAATTCTGTGAGAAGGCACCATCCAGAAGGTCAGCGTCGCCGCCGAGGGTGGCAATCTGTGAAGGGAGTCTTGGGAGGCATCGGAGAGGCGTTGCAGAGGAGGAGCAAAGGGCGTGGGAGAAGGTGGAGATCTTTGGAGCGGAGGTGAAGGCTAGCGCCATGAAAGGGTTGTGGTCGCGGACGGAGAAGCGGGCGACGCCACGCGGGGTCGTGCAGGCGGATGGCGATGGTGAGCACAGGAGGCGGAGTAGCGAGGTGATAATGGGAGGACTCCATGGACGACGACCTCCAATAAATATAAGGAGATTCGATTATTTGTCACTATCAAACATGCGTAATTGATTATTTATCATCGATGGGAGTATGACATATGGTTCGAGACTCACCGTCATACTCACATACAGTAGCAAATCGTAAAATTCACCCTTTTGCAAAGTGGCAAATAATCAATTATTCCATAAATAAACAGATCCAAACTCCAAATGGCGAGGGCAATCTGGACTTTTTGTGTGGCTAAAACGGGAAAAACAACAAATATTAATAAAATAATGTAAACGATGTATTTTATCAAGGATCCATCTAAGTGGAGGGTATATAAACAACTATATCAGGAATGAGGGTATATTCTCAAAGGCCATCTAAGTGAAAGGTAAATAATCAATTCCCTTAAAAAAAACACGCCCTATGTTTTGGGAGCAAGGGAGTAGTGTGAAAAAAAAAATCGGACCTCAACAATTCTTAAGACGGATTCATAGGGTGTGGTCAATATGTGGAACACTCCACAGACCCGTCGTGCTGAGATCAGACCTATCTTGGATGATATAGAGGATTTTAGCAGAATTCTTTTAATCTTAAAGTTTTTAAGCTTGTGATAGCGCCAATTTGTCAACAAGATACTTGTACAAAATGGTCCTCGAGAAAATAGGGGCGTGCATGTGTCTTAACATCGCACCTAATTTCTCCTAAGCTTGTTTGAATCTTGATTCCCATCCTGCTATTGATTACTAAAGTTCTAACCTGGTGTTACAAAAAAACTCCAGCAAATGAAGTAATTAGCCAAGGAGTAAGGTTGGGATTAGTCTAATTAGTGCATTTGTCGTACTAGTGTTGGGACTCGAATATGCAAATTTGGACCCTCTGTGTCTACCTCACTAGTCCAAGATAACGCAAGTGCACATAGTGTCAACATCGATGCAATATCATCCATACACCGGATTAAGGATAAACATAATGAAATTGATAAGTGAATAAGAGTTGTGACCTTATGGTCAAGTTTACAATTATTTTGCCATGTAGGGCTTAAGCACTAAATAAAGATAACGGCAGCAGAACGAAAGAAACACAGCGGAACCCATCAACTTACCACTGGCAACAGATTGAGAACATGATCTAACGATCGACCTCCTCTTAGTACTCCTCGTCCAAAGTAGGTGTAAACTTCTCCACTTTGTCTACTGAGTGATGATTATTGCAAGGTGAGCACATAGAGTACTCAACAAGTTGTGCACACAGATTGCAAGTATATTTGATGGCTTATTCCAAATGATATGGCTTCTAGGTTTATTTAGTGTAAAGCAACATTTTCAAATGAATACCAATAATAAGTTGAAAGCCTAAGTTGAAACAGTAATATCTATTAAGTAATCAGAAGTCGACACAGTTTCACATAGCATAACCCATTTGTTCACATAGTCAACCTTTCTAGTTTTGTTTTGTAACACTATCACTTATATGAAATCTCTGAGCATGTCCATAATTGAGGACACAGATATTCAAATAGATTTGATTAACACTCTACAGAGGTTGTACAACTTTCCCCATAAGATATGTTCGACGACATGGTTTTGACACATTTCCATGGATGTGCGACCCGGAGGATCACAACAAAGCAATTCAGAGACTTCGTCCCAATCAATTTTCCCTTCCGGTAACCTACCTACACCCATATTCCATACACAGAGAATATCCAAACACAATAAACTGGCATAGGGGTCCACCGCTGGATTTGGGAACGGAAACTGTCCATGATGTGGTTCATACATAGAATACAACACCCTCCACCCAACACATAGCAAACCTACTTCCTGAGGAAGCCAACGTTGAAACCCGGTAACTTACTATGCTAGGCCATTCCCATTAGAGAATGTGGTTGTACGATTATGGCTCAGTTCAATGGCGCATAAAGTTAAGTCCTTACTTATCCAGGGAAAGACTACCCAATACACTAAGCCTACACATAGAAACATATAAACTAACACACAGTCCACCACACATACTCTAACACTAAGTCTTGTCACTTGCCCCAATCTAAATCATTTATTCACCCCTGTTGTTTACACATGGCACATATTTAATCAGAGAGTAATTCCATATTCAATTAATCAGGTGTAATGTTGTCATCTCAACATGATATCAATCAAGCATGGCTAAGCATCATACTACACTAACCAACCCACGTTGGTGCTACAATAGAATTACCAACTAGTAGTTAACCATCCTAGGGTGACAAATGATCATGGCATACAATCGACAAGGTGGAATAAATGATGATTGCGTTACATAGCTAATCCCAGAAATAATAAATATTTGTTAATTTAAATAGCAAGCAATAGTTTTAAAAACAAATTAATTTTGTAAAACTGGGTATAGCATGATCAAAGCACAACTTGCCTTGGAATAGGTCCTGGTCTTGTCCTTGAGATAACTCTTCTCCTTCAGAGACTCCCAAAGCTTCAACGCTCACGCCGGCGTTTAAATGCAAATAAATAATCATTAGAGATAAACAAAAATAACTCCAAAAATTATGTTAAATATCTTTGGAAGGTAGAGTTTGATTATAGATGAATTTAGAAAATTGAGCGAGCTCAATCGGTGTTCGTATGAGGACAACATGGTCTTGGAGTGACTCAGGTGGATTAATTCGGGAAAATTAACAGAGAAGAGAGGGTACAGAGACTGATAAGTGGGACCAAGGGAATATTCTAAGAATCTTTATTTTCTGGAATTTTGAAAAAGGCTGAGAGGTTGACTGTGGGTCCATAGTCTATAGATCAGGTTCACGAACTAGGTTTTAGGGTTCACGGTGGATCGGGTCTATGGAACAATACTGACATGTGGAACCTACATGTCATAGGCTCGGCCCACCATGGACTATGTCCACACAGTTAGATCTAGGGTTTTGTCTTGGTATGCCACATAGGCAGCTGACGAGGCAGTGACACCAACGTGGTAGCCATATCGGCAGCGACGCGTGGGAACCAAGGGGCAATGGTGACAGTGGCGACAACGGCTGCATCTTTGGCTTGGTGGATAGGCGAACCTTGGAGAGGACGACAAGTCAAACTCGGTGACATGAGTGTCGAGGTCAGCGGCGTGGCAAAAGCAGCATCGGCGACGGGCTTGGCGACAGCGATGACAAGGGACGACGCAACAATGACGAGATGGCGCACATGGGGTAGAACGCGGAACGGAGATCCCAATGGCATGAACGACAATGGCGGAGACTCGCCGGCGACAACGGAATTCGATGGCGAAGTCAGTATAGCGGAAAGGATTGGATCGGCTTGATCTCCACGCACGAGGGATGAGAGATGAAATTGAAAGTTGGGATGGATAGATCGGGATGAGGGACACAAGATGACATGAGCAGATTTGATATTGGCTCACCAATGTGACGGGGAACGTGACGAGATCATTTATGCAGTGGCGCAGCGTGGACAGAGGTGAAGAAGACGATAACAGTGCGACTTCCTCAGGTGATAGCGGCGGCTACGTGTTGCTGAAAAGAGGGCGACACGTGCAGGGGCTCGGACCTTTATAGGTAGCGTCTAGGGTTAGGTAGCATGGCGCACATGCCAAGGAGTCCGAGGCGGCAGTGGAGTTCGGGTTGGCGTTGGCTCGGGCTGGTATGGAGGCGAGTACAAGGTGGGTTGGCAAGGCAGCGATGCGAGGATGGGTCGAATGGCGTTGTGTACTGAGACGGCGATGAAGATGGGCTTCGGCTCAGGAAAAGAGAGAGAAGAGTGGACCGGGAAGGGAATTCGTCCTGCTCGGCCTTCTAGATTTTAAAATACCTTTTCTATTTTAGAAAATACAGGAGAAGGAAAAGAGCCTAAATAAAATAGCAAGTGCACTTGAAAAATTCTCAGAAAAATCTAGAAAATATTTCCAAGCACGAGGAATCGAAATAAAGTATTTTTCAAATTAATTGACGTTGAGATTAATCACATGAAATTATTTTAACTTAGGAAATTTCCAATTAAGCTTTATTAATTAAAGAAAATTGGTGGAAAATTTTTAGGGGACCTAATCTACACAAAGAAATTTTGAATCTCGAAAATTAAGATGTTACAACTAGCACTGGCATTTCCTCCAAATTCACCTTGTCAAGATCATATTAGCCTCAATCCGACCTCTGCTTCCCTTTGTTCTAGGTTAAACTTGTGTATTGCGTTGTTTTATTGATTGGCATTTCTTATTGTTAAGCCTTTGTTTTGAATGTGGTAGTATATACTATATGCTAATCCCTGAAAAATGAACTAAATGCCTATTATATTAAACCGATGAAACAGCTTTTTCATTAGTGTTGCTACTTCTACATTACATAACATCGTCTCAATACCACGTTACATGGCGAGATATTACAATGCTCTTACAACATCACTTTGGGTCAACACAATGACGTCTAATTATTACAGCTTTACTTATTCTAAAAAACATATTAAAGTTTACTCGCAAATTATCACATGCAATTAATTAAAGGAATTAGACATCTCAAGTTTTGCCTATGCAGGACACTTTGGAAATACTTTGCCTTCCACCAAGAAGAATATGTGGGTAAAATATTTTGCTTCGAGAAGACTCAACATAAGCAATTTCTTTGTATCTCATTAGCATACCTCTGATGAAATCATCATTCTCTAGTCATTACTCTGTTCATGTTAAATAGCAGGAAAAGAGCAGGTCTCATTATTTTTTCATGCATAACAGTATTAAGTGTGCTAATGCTTAGCAACACTACTGAATCATTCTTATTTGGCCGAACTTGGGTACTTGAGGGCATTACGAGTTTCTAATGCACAAGCCAACCGGCACCAGCTGACTGAAAGTGTACCTACAAATTGAAACCTTTGCTTTAAAATAGGACTTTAAAACAAATCGTTCAAAAGTTGCATTTGAAATACGTGAGCATAACAATGCTTACACTTAACTTCAAATCGTGCCAACACGACATACTCTTAACACAAGCATAAGATTTGTACTTGTACTTTTTACCGTAATAATCGGGCATATAATGTGAATCTGTGAATCCAACAGATCCACATCAAACTACATAAGTTCATAGGTGAGTTGGGAATCACCTTCTATAACTTCATGTTATTTGTAAAAATTAAAAGATCGTATGGATCTTTTGCCGCTAAAAAAGGTTACAAACCTCTTTGTCAAATGATCAAGCATATTGTGGAGAATGATAAGGAGAAACGACTTTTGGGAAAGCGAATAAGAGACCACTACCGGCTAACTTACTTATAACTAGGGTAGTGTTACTAAACTGCACATACTACTCCTCGGTCATAAAATACATATCGTTTTGGGATATATGCAGTCAAACTTTGATACTTTGGCTATCAATATCTTTTTAAATATTTAGATTGGATACATGAAAATCATATGTGTAGATTTATCTCGAAAAATACTTTTATAATATTATAATTTTATTGGGTTGTATAAATATATTGCAATAAAATTAGTGGTCAAAGTTGCGTTTTAGGGACCGTGTCGATGTCCAAAATGACATGTATTTGTGACTGGAGGCAGGGGTGGACCAGCAATCAGGTAAGGCTGGGCGGCCGCCCGAGGTAGTTCACCACCAAGACCACCCCCGCCCTTCCGGTGGCCGATATTCCCTTCACTCTTCGGCCTTCGCCATGGATGCCACCGCACGATCTCTTCTCTGTGTCAACTACCAACCCACACGACCACACCATGCCACAGGCCACAACCACTTGCTAGCCCACACTGCCACACCATGCCACAGCCCCAAACTTATAGGTCAAGACTCCTACTCCTAGTCTCCCCAAATTCCAACCCTAGGCAATGGGAATTGGAGGCGGGGAGGGCGGGCACGACGAGGGGCTAAGGTAGCGCGTGATGGCACACCAGCGTGGCCACGTGGGGGCATCGACCGTCAGCTTGTCACATACTGGCCTCCTTGAATGGGCTCGTAGTGGGCCGTGGGCCAGGAGGCGGATTGAGCCGGGACTACATAGGGGTAGCGACATCAACCAAATGTGGCATCAAAGGAAAATGAACGAAGCTCCGCCTCTGCTATCTTCTTCTTCCCAACCGGTTTCTCCCCCAACTCCTCTCCTTCTCAGATCCCAGTCCCACTTCTTCTCATACTCCCAGTCTAATTGCTCTACTACTTAGTCTTGATTCTAATTCCCAAATTTGTAATCCCAAATACCGGTATATTGAGTTGGTTTGGATCATCTGTTCTTATTCCTGGTGTTCATTTGAGTTCATCCTTCGGGTATGCAACAATTGGTATCAGAGTCGTCGATCATGGTGGTTCCGTGCTCCGAAGTGGCCATGAGTGATGCCGAGAAGGAGAGCGAAGTCCGGTGCAAGGCCATGTTGAACAAGTTAATCTCTGTGGTGAAGAAGCAGACGGTGGAGATGGAAGACCTGGCCGTGCGCATGGACGAGCTTGCGGTCGGCTTGAAGGCCATTGTCCAACCGCTAGGACCACCCGTTCATGCCTTGCCACTGCCCATGCCTGCACCGACGGCCACCCTTGTCACCGCGATGGACCACGCCGTGGCGGCAGTGGCTCCTCGTGCAGAAGCCACCCTCGCCCCTAAGTCGCCCACCAAGTGCTCGACGTCGGGCCCCGACACCAACGCTGGTGACCTTCAAGTCGTGGCCGAGTCCGACCCGGAGACGGGAGTGCCCACAGTCGCTCCAGCGCTCGCGGAGCACTTGTCGGCCCCCTCGCTGAAGCTGTTCTCCACCATCAAACAAGACACACTGATGCCCACCAGGTATTGGACGATTTGTCCCGACCACAGCATCGGCGCGCCGACATCCGTCCGCGCTACGGTTGTTCCGCCGACTTCGTCCTCGACCATCGCAACCCTTGAGATCGGCAACACCTTCATCGCCAACGCCATCCTCATGAACTCCACCAAGTGTTCGATGGAATGCGAAGAGCATGCCATCAACATAGACCACCGCGTCACAGCCGCCGGCATCAGTACCGTGGCGTCCACCAACCGCTTGAGGGAATGCCCTCGACTGGTTGCCGGTGACATTAGCATCACTAACCTCATCATCGTGGTGCTGGTGACCTACATCATGGGCTTGCAGTTGAAGTCTCCCTGGCCACCTCCTGAGCAAGATAGATCCAGGGGTAGTGCCGAGAAGCGGCCAACACCTTGGCCATCCCTCAAATGCTACTAGAGTGGAGCGCCACTGGATTCGGTGAGTGATGACTGCGTTGATGCAATAACAGATGAGGATCAGGAGGGCAAATTTCCATATCCTGTTCCTGTCTATATCGATGAAGGTCCTCTTGATGAAGCACTTCAGTGGTCGCTAGGAGACCGTTTTGACATATCCTTTTATTTAATACTTCTTCATGCCAATCAAGATGAGACGGTTGGGCTGCTAAAAACTATGTTCAGTACATTCTCGTCTTCATATGATCCCTTGGACTACCATATGATTTGGCATCAGTGTTCTATCCTGGAAGTTGTTGGTGCTTTCAGTGCAAATGATCTGCACATACTAGATTTGAGTTTTGTTTATCAATTGCTATGTCTTGGGAAGTGCTATTGGGCTATCTACGTCATTATACATATGCCATATCTTGATGATGCCCCATACATCCATGAGAAGTTAATCAGGGAAACTTCGTCACAATATTGTGAATTATGGAGTAAAGATAAAGCTCAGAGACAATATATTGCAGAACTTGGTATACCAGCATAATGGATGCATGAGGCTTTGGCTCTTTATCATGAATACTATTTAGATCGGCAGGGTGCACTGGAGAATTTTATTCAATGTGGCAAATTGGCAGGCAGCAGCAAATTCAGGATGACGCCATTCACTAATGCTGAAATGGGTGTGCTCAATTCACTTGTGCATGGAGTGATATGGGTAGAACAACTACTGTTGCTATATTGGGAAAGGTTCAGGCAAAGCGAAGGGCCCAAAGTCGTCATGGATATCTTAAACGGAGGCTTGAAAAGTTCAGATATACTGGATGGTGGCTTTAGGTTGTCGTAGCGGCATCTGCTGGCAATGAAGTTGTGAAAGAATCATTTATGGACCTGAAGGTTGATGAAAACATTTGCAGGTTGTGAGGGAGAAATAAAAAAGGTAATGTGCAAAGCTTGTACGATGCCATACATGTTGTATTGACGCCTGATGACAATAGAGTGGTGGCTTCTCAAGTATATGGATATTCTTGGAGGTTTGCAGAAATTTGGATTGCAGAAGTTCTTGTCAACGCACTTCGTGAGCAAGTTGCTCCTTCCAGCTTACCATCAGCTTGTGCTGCTTTGAAGGCGATTTCTATCAATGATGAAATATACCGGTCCATTTTTGAAAATGGTGGGATTGATGTGCTTCTTCAGTGCATTGATGAGGCTAGTGAGCGAAGAACAAAGTTATAGCAAGATCTTGCTACTCTTTGTTGTCCAAGCTCATTGGAAGTGACGCATAACAGGTCGCTATCATTCATTGGCGGTTTTGATAGGCTCTTGAAGTTGATGGCCGATTTACGAAGATCCATCGAGAATACAAGAGGTTAACTTCTCAACTCGAGAGAAGTTTCCATGGAATTTAAGGATGACATTGATGCTCACTGCAGATTATGTTATCCATAATGTCCTCCCAAATATTATCGGTGACAATGATGCAAACACAAATGAAGGACATCACCGGGCATTCGATGACACAAACTTTCATTTGGGGTTGATCCGATGGATAATAATCTGGATTCAAATTACATGCACATTTGTCACGACCATTAAATACATGGTGAAAATATAGATCACCTCATGGGAGAACAATTGATGCAATCGTTCTTTGTAGCATGAACATACAGTCGGTCGCTTGTCTTCTGAAAAAGCCATTACGATTCGTTGCTTGCTAGTTCTCGAAATTCACTTGTTGATGATGAAGAAGCTCATTTTGGCAACCAAGAGAAAAGTAATGCATTGTTCCAACCACCTTCTTGGAGGATATGGTGATGAGCAAGCTGCATTGCTCATCTTCCGTAAAAACCCGAATCTTGAAGCCGGCGATGATTTGCCACTGCATGATGATGGTTCACCTGATATGACTACACAATCAAGCTATTCTGTTTGCATTGCGTCCCTTGATAATGCAATTGCTGGTGAAAATTACAAGAAGATTACTTTGTTGTCAAATGTGGAAGCAATAAGTGAAATGCTAGAGGAGGTAGAGCTAAATGAAGCAAAAACAAAACTTGTTGTATCAGAAGCAAATCAAGCTGGCAATTATATTCTTGTAAATGTGGAGAAGCTAAAAGAAATGTTAGCGCTTGCAGTGGAAGAGAACAATAAGGTTGTAGGGGAGGTTTTCGCTGAGAAATCTATTCTAGCATAAGAAGCGCTGGGGCTTCAGGCTCGGTTGTCCAACATTTCTGAAGAAAGAAACAACTTTGTGTTGATAATTGATGAGATGCACCGCACTCTTCTAAGAAGACTTCTTTAAATGTAGCGAAAAGAGCAAAGGCTAAAAAGGAAAAGATTGAAAGGGAAACATTGACTCAGAAATCTCTAGAAGAAGAGGTAATGTCTATGGTGACAGTCCTTACATTGAGGTCACCGCATGCAATGAGAGAAGACTATGGTAATCTAGCGACACTGAAGCAATGCTAATCTTGTGAAGCATGGTTGTGATTGTGTATCGGCAGGGGCAAGCCAAAATTCAAGGAGGGAGGAATGTCACATACCGGCCTCCTTGAATGGGCTTGTAGTGGGTCGTGGGCTAGGAGGCGGATTGAGCCAGGACTACATAGGGGTAGCGACATCAACCGAATGTGGCATCAAAGGAAAACGAACCAAGCTCCTCGCCTCTGCTATCTTCTTCCTCCTCGCCGGTTTCTCCCCAACTCCTCTCCTTCTTAGATCCAGTCCTACTTCTTCTCATACTCCAGTCTAATTGCTCTACTTCTTAGTCTTGATTCTAATTCCCAATTTGTAATCCACGAATACCATATATTGAGTTGGTTTGGATCATCTGTTCTTATTCCCGGTGTTCATCTCGAGTTCATCCTTGGGTATGCAACATGGCTACTCACCGAGAGGCGCAACTCCCAGCGGCCGATCACGATCTAGTGGAGAGGGGTGTCTTGTGGCGGCGCCATGAGAGGCAAGCGGCGAGCCGATGGTGGGCACATCGTCGGCAACAAGTGTAAATAAGCGGCCAAGCACCTACTGATTGCGGCTAGCGGAGAGGAGGCGAGGTGGCAGGCTGGCACTCACTCCTAGAGAGGGCTAGAGGGGTTGTGCACGGGCATAGCCATGACCATGAGCGGCGAAGTTGACCTTCAGGTGCGGGTGCCGAGTGGCACAACATCGCAAGCAGCCATGGGTCATGAATAACGGAGAGGAGGCGAGGTGGGCGGCCGGGGCCGACACTCACCGATGGAGAGGGCTAGAGGGGGAGGAGCACGGGCACGACCACAACCCGTGAGCGGCGAGCTGATGTTGGGGTGCGGGCGCCGAGTAGCACGGTGCTGGAAAGCAGCGCTGTGGGATGAGGAGAGGAGGCAAGGTGGCTCGCTAGGGATGGCTCCTATTCGAAATGTCAAGTACAAGTCCAAAGGCAAAGGTAAGAAACTAATCAAGGCTTGAAGGCTGCAAGGGGAATTAAAGAAATTATTGAAATTCCATTGGATTGTGATTGGTTGATTACTTAATTTGCTAGATTTGAAGAGCTATTTTACCATTGCGTCGAGTGGCTCGATCCCAAGTACTAGTGCAAGCAGAAATATTGTCGTAGCTACAAAATAGCAAGTACTATCGGTTGAAGTTGGCAATGGTGAAACCGTAGTTCATATTGAAGATGCACAAGCAGCACAACAACCACAACCACAAGAAGAAACCGAAGGTATTAAGGATTTTAACCCAGATGTTCATATTGTTGCCAATCCAGCACTTCGTATACCAGTTGAAGAATTTCATCCGGACATTAGAGATCAAGTGAGAAGGGATTATTTGTTGAATGGTCCAACTCAACCTTTTCATCATAATTTTCCTCGCAAACAATATGGAAAGGATTTTAGGAGCTTCCGTGAAATACAGTTGGAATGTAGTGTAGAGAAGGATGCTTCTTATTGCTTCTATTGCTTTCTTTTTAGGCAACAACCCTTAGATGAAAAATTTGGTCATGGTGTCTTCACCAAATTGGGGTACAACAATCGGAAGAATGCATGCGCATCATTACCTCTTCATGTTGGTGGGGTTAATAGTATTCACAACAATGCAAGGAGATGTAGTGATGTTTTTAAGAATTAACGGGAAAGTGTATCTCATAAGATGGAGTCTCACAGCAAGGATTTGGAAATGAAATATGAAACTTGTTTGACTGTTTCTTTAAATTGTGCAAAATATCTCTTAATGTAAGGTCACTTATTCCGTGGACATGATGAATCTTCTTCATCCATAAACTGTCGGACCCAGGAGTAACACCCCCAAATCCTCTGTGAATTCTACACTAGTCCCTGGAACAATAGCTAGTGTACAAGGTAAACAAATATGGTAACATTCATAATTCGCACAACTTTATTAATAAAAATCAGAGTTTATTACAAGAAAGGCTTACAAGCCAACAATAAAGAATATAGCGGAAGACGAAGAAGAAGTAGTAAAGCCCAGCTAATTTGCCACATGCAATCGACTGGGGTAGTAGCCTAGTTGTCGAGATCCACACCGGTAGCAAAGTCCTTCTCCAAAGCAATCATACTAAATCTACAATTCTTTGATTTTAAACTGTCAAGTTAGCACAAGATGCACTTTTGGTGAAGGACTAATCCCCTACAACAAGGCTTTACGCCTAATTTCACACATGGAATAAACATCCATCAAATCATTTTAAAATAAAACCATAGTCTAATCCATGAAAGCTTTGCTCAAAGATGTCCATGACCGTGGACATGGCTATTCAAATAGTTTTACACTCTACAGAGATTGTACAACTTTACCCACAAGGGATAATCAACTTATAATATCTGTTTCACACACTTCTGTAGAGGTGCGATTAAGTGATTATCACAAGACCTTTATAATGCGCCATCCCAAAGTAGTCATGTCCGCTAAGGTTTCATTGCCATAAGGTTTCACGTCAAATGAAAGCCCCCTCTTGCGCCATGTGAGACAATAAAAAGTAGATCATTCTGACACTCACACAACCGGATGGCATAACCATAGTGAAACGTTGCAAATTAGCTAGCCAGGTCTGTCCCATTCCAGACTTGTGGTAGTACGGAAGGGTTTTACAATCCGCAGCTCACTGACTAGGCGACTTCCAAAAGTAACTCCTGGGCCTCGACCATTCATTGAGACGAGCCCGCGCATAACCTTGCACCCACCAACTATCCATTTCACCCAAGTCTAAACCAATTTTTAATTTTATTTCATTTTCAAATCATTTATAAATTTCTATGGCATAATAATGACATATACTCATTTTTAATCCAAAGTTGAATCTTTGGCTAAAATTCCCTAAATTGAATATTTTTTATCTAAGCATGACTAGACATATATTTTTCCAAAAGTGTTCTAGTTTCTACTATTGCATAAATCAGATTTCCATCTAAGGTGTCAAGTTATGTTTAATTCAATGTCAAAGTTGGCTATACAGTGGTAATGGGAATAACTATTAATTTAAAACAGGAATGTAAATTAAATTGAATATAAATAAGCATGCGGTTATAATTTAAAACAGAATTTAGATAATTTTAAATAATGGGATCAAATATGATCAAATGGTGTAACTTGCCTTGCTCAATTAGTTGTTGTTTTGAAACAACGTCGAAATCTGACTCTCTGAAGTCGTCGAAATCTATACGCAAAAATAAGCCAAATTCAAAAAAAAGGAATAAAGTCCAAATTAAATAATTTAGGTTCTAGGAGATATATATTGAATTTATATGAATTTAGGAGCAAGAATCGACGGAATCAGAGTTCGTCTTAAAGAGAACGAACATCCGAAAGTTTTTCGGAAAAGGAAATTGCTGAAAATTGAGAAGGAGGGGAATATTCCAGAGAATATCCCTTTTCAGAATTAAAGCATTAAAAGAATTTGCTGACATCAGGGTCCCACTTGTATGTGGTCAAGGAGCATTTTCAAGAAGAAATAGAGGAGAAGCAGAGCAGGGGTGCGGGCGGCGGGCGATGGTGCGGTGGCACCGAGCGACAATCAAAACGGGTCAGCGGCGGCCCAGGGAGGGGATAGAAGGAGGCGATAGCTACAGTGGCTGTTGGAGGTGCGGTGCGGGTGGTAGAGTGAAGGCGGCGGTGCTCTGATGGCAATCGAGCGAGGCGACGTGAGCACCATTTGTCTTGAGTGGCTCGGGAAAGTTGCTTGCAGCTCGGATGGCATAGGGGTGCCTGAGGTGGCATGGTGGTGGTGGCCGGTGGCAGGGAAGATGGTGTGGCGACGACAACTTGCTCCGGTGATGAGAATTCCAAAATTGTGGAGGGGGATAGAAAAAAGATGACTGGGAATGTCGGGACCCAAAAATACAATTTAGGAACCCTCTGTGTATTCTAAACTAGTCCCAAATCATTAGCCAGCTCACACAGGAAACAACGATAAAATACCATCCATTTATTCGATTTAACTAAAAAGATCTCAAATTAACACATAGTAATAATAACTGGACCTTATGGTCAATGTTTACTTAACTTGCCACGCAGGGCTAAAGAAACAAATAAACTCTTGCAGCGGAACAGGAAAAACTTGGATAGGCCAATCAACATGCCCATAGACAATCGAGTGGAGAACGCATCATAATCCGTAAAGCCTTCATGGTACTCCTTCTCAAAGAACTCTTGAACAGCTTGATATTCTTCAACTAAGCAGTAGAATGAAGTTGTGAGCACATAATGTACTAAGCAAGTCATAGGGAAATAGTATGCAATTAATATTCATGTAAGGCTTGAACAAAGGTTAGCTATATGGTTCTTTTGTAGAAAGCAATATTGATGATAAATAGATTGGAGTGCGCAATTGAAAATAATAATAATAAATAAACAATTGATTTGAAACAACCAGTGAATTCCCCAATCACTTCCCAAGACAAACCACCAAGTGAATTACTCATTCATCCAACGGACATTATATTCATTAAGTGAACTGTCCATTCACACTCTGACACATTTTATAAAGAAACTCTACCTCTCGTGTGGAATCCCTGGACATATCCATAACCGAGGACGCGGCTATTCGAATAGATTAATTAACACTCTACAGAGGTTGTACACTTTAACCATAAGATATAACCTGTGTAGCAATCACCAATCATGCATAACAAAACCTTTTAGAAATTTCATCTTTACAATTGACTCTCCTGTTGTGCATACTGTCATCCCAACCTCACCGTTGGTTTGATGCACACCGTTGGACTTGGAGACGATAACCTCGCCCATAGATGTGACCTTAACAGGGTACATGCCTCCACCCATATACTACCTGAGTAGTCAATGCCAAAACTCCATAACTTACTAAGTTAGGCTAGTCCCATACCAAACATGTGGTTGTACGAAAAGGCTCAGTTCAATGACGCACAAGATTAAGTCCTTGACAAGTTACTCAGGAGAGTCTACCACAAACCCACAACGTGTTACAATCACACCCTTACTGCACAGCCGCTCGCCCGAGTGAAAATCATTTTTGTTTAACCAAGACCAGACATACCCTGTCATGGTACACAAATTTTAAGAACAATGGCTAACCACCACGATTCCATATCTCATTAAATCAAATTCAACATTCATTGTACATGTGATAATGAACCCATCGTAACTAAGCTTGACTAAGCATCTATATGATACCCATATTGGTGATACAAACATATCCAACTAAAATTATCCATGCTAGGGTGACAAATGATTCATGGCATCCAAAGATTCAATGGAGGCATAATGACAACGGTGATAGCTAATCCCAAAACCATTGATATAAAGATATCATGCAATTGATATAAAACAATATACTTTTGAAATCATAGGTTCAATATGATCAAAGGACTATGACTTGCCTTGGAATAGATCTTGGTACTGGTTTTGGTCTTGGTGCCATCCTCCTTTGACGAGGATTAAAATCTCTATGTATTATTCTAATATATAATAAAAGACCATATGTCTTCATGGTCGTAACCCCTAAGGCTAACAACCCCTCTGGTCGTAAGGATTACAGAGGTTACATAATAAGTATCCTAGTCGGATGAGGTCCTGTACCTAGTCCCTAACCAGATGACCGCTCGTAGAAGCAATGAACTAGCATTCGGATCTTACTCCAAGTATATTCCTTACCGTGTGATGAATGGAGCACATGTCATATTTAGTCCATACCACGCGATATTTCATAATCCAAAGACACTAACAACAACCACCCTATGGTTGTGTGTCTCCTGAACACACAAACCGTCAAATGGTTGGTACTTTATCAACCGTTGACTCGCTCTGACCAGTCGCGGCACTTCCAACAAGCGCCTCTTTGAGGAGCAATTGCCACCTCTTCGACGGTTACTTAAAGATGGAGCGCGGAAGATAGTGGGCATCAGATTGAAGCACAACAATCGGTATTAGATTCATGTTTCATGTCTGATTCCACAATATAGCAAGCATTACGCTCAGTGTAATTAGGATTAGTCCACTGCCTCGTCGAAGGCACCCCCTGTAATAGCCAGTTCATAGCTATAAAAGAGCAGTCCCGTTCTCTCCCAAGAACTCTTTGCCATTTTTCTCTTTTTCTTTTGTAAGATTGGCGGCTTGATCGTCGACAGCTGGCACTGTTTATGGGGAGGAAGGCGTTAAGTTCTTGAAGATTACTTCGCTCAAGCATTCCTCATTCACTTCCTTTGCTCTATCATCGCTCATGCGAACATGGCAAGACTTGGGATGAGAAAAACTGGTTCGCTGGCGAACTACTCCAACCTCGACATGGACGCATGCATCCATGCCATGGAAGAAAACGGGATGTCACCTCCTCCTCCGCCGGCTCGTCAGTCGTAGAGATTGATGAAATCGACTAGATGGATGAGGATACACCGCCACCGCAATGGCGCTCTCGAGTAACCGCTCGTTCTAACGATTCGAACATCCGAACACCTCTGCAAGCCCGTCGATCCGGCCAGTGAGCGGCATTGGGAGCTGAAGAATCTAGACCCGCCATTATGTGTTAATGTAGTGTTTTGGTGATTAATGACAAATCTATTTGTTAGACTAACACTTTCATTTATATACTTATTGCTTAGTCTCGATTGGATAAAAAGGTGAAAATCAAAGAGGTATGCTTTCAACATCATAATCTTATATCTTGTTGCATTCCTCATATCCAAAATATAGGTTGAACTCCACTAAAAGTATAACTTGAATATGTGCATATGTTCTCATTATACATTCATGTATGCACACATCTAGGGGAGTTCACTCTATGTTTTGTGGTTTCATTAGTATTGATCCATATTCCTTTATCCACAAATATTAAGGATGTTTACTTTGAAACATATTCTTGAGTATATATAACTTGTGTAGTTAATATATTCATATGAGTATATGAGACTTGTGTAGCTCATACATGCTAATATATCCTTTGAGTATATACAACTTGTGTAGTTCATATATACTCATACCAATCTATTCATTTACTTGCAATTGAAGTAATTATCATCAA